>JASGAU010379994.1:0-18869 GCA_030220045.1 Australoheros facetus
TCTCTCGGCTGGCCTGGGAACGTCTTGGGGTCCCCCCGGATGAGCTAGAGGAGGTGGCTGGGGAGAGGGAAGCCTGGGCTTCTCTGCTTAGGCTCCTGCCCCCGCGACCCGGCCCCGGATAAGCGGAAGAAAATGGATGGATGGATGGATAATTAGCCAACATATAACGCAACACAGATATGATATTCTACCAGAGATTTTCAAAGCTCTAAACTAAGTGAATTAATGTTGACCTCATGTTAATCACACTCACAAGCATATAGTAAAATACAAACATATGGACGATGCCTTCAAGGGCTAACTTGAGGCTCAGGAGACAACAAATTGAACACCAAGTCCGTTTCTCAATCCGGTTGTTAAGTGATGTAGAATTCCATTTCTGGGTCCAAACTGTCACGTGATCAATATGCTGCAATGCTGTGTCCCTGGTTATTTTGATCAGACTAAAAAAAAAACACACTCAGGGGCCATTTTACTGATGACAAAGAGAAGCGGAAATGGCTGCAGTTGATAAGGTATGTTACAATTATCTATAATAGTGAACAGTAATTGGTTATGCCATTGCTGTTTATTTAGGAGCATTTGGACCCAGAAATGATGTCGGACTTAAAGACCGGATATGCGTATTTGTACATACTTGTGTACTTGTGAAACGTCATCACCCTCAGCCCAAGTACTGTTCCAGTTCCAAAGTTCGCATAAAGGCAAGTTCGCTCAAAATGCCCGGATGATTTCTTGCTCTGCCCCTTCTATCGAGGATGCATCGGTGGTGACTTATGTTGACTTGGTGCAGCCAAATATCCAACAATGCATGTTAAACAAAACTCAAACCCAGCAATAAAACTGAGTAAATTTTGAAATATTACTGCTTCTGTGGCACAAATTAAACGTTTTAGATGTTTTCAGGTGAGAATGTAGCTGCGTAAACCCCAAATATCTGCTCAGTTTATCAATGTATTGCTTAATTGCAAAGGTGCTCTGATGTTTTCTGAGATGTTTTCCCGCTGCTGTAACAGCAGCTGTCAGCTCGCAGGGGAGAACGCCTGACTCCCGGCACAAAAACCCAGCAAAAACTCCCGCTGGTTTTCGCCCCTGTGTGGAAGTTAAACACAGATAGAATCCACTCAGATGATCGCTAATAGCTGATGTTTGGTTTATTTCAGTATTTCATGTGTTCCTGAACAAATCAATAAAACTGATATCAAAAATATTTTACTCGAAATAACAGAAAAGCCTTTTCAGCGGGAACGGAAACATTACAGCGACATGTTGATGTTGTTCATGGAGATCGTGAAGACTGATGCCAAGCCTGCTCTAGAAAGGATCAAATTATATGTTTTAAATATTTATTTGACTGTATTCTAAATTCCTTCTGTCTGTTGTAAGTGTTGGGAGTCTTCTGGAATAAAAATAACATAATTTTAACATCTGACCTGTTTTTGTTCAGTAAGCAGCAGAGCTGCACACTGTATATTGTTTTTATTCAGAGATGAAGTTTTTAAAGCCAAGCAATCATCAAATTTAAGCTGGAAGGCGATAGAAACACTGGAGCTGAGCTGTGATGTCATCAAGTCCACTGGTGTTCCAACTGAAAAATAATCCCCTGTACTTGGGAAGTTCAGACTTGTCAAGTTTGCAAGTACGAACTTGCTTACTTGAGTATTGAGAAACGGCCCAAGCTTGTTTCCCGCGTAGAATTATGGCCACTGCTTATGACATCATCAGTCGATGCCTTAAACACGAAACACTACCAATATTTTCCAGTAGATGGCAGCGCGGACTATGAAAACCTTATACACTAAATTTCTCAGCAATGAAAACAGATGTATTACATTAAACAGGACAGGCTGTATGTTTGAGTTTAACTTTAAAGTGCGAACACTGTCACTGTGAGATCTCATCTTTCTAAAATGAGTTTATTGATACACTTTAGATTGGAACTTTGCTTGTAAATACTAACTGCATACAGAAAGTATCATAACTGACACAATTCTTTGCATTATTACAAGGTGTTTGATGTCCATTTGTTTTGCATAGACTGTGTGATAAGCCTGACAACACATCACAATCTGTAGCCAGATGATGCACTGTGTTCATCAAGCGACAAGCTGAACCATATAAAACATTCCTTGTCATGAAACAGCTCACTCTATATATACCGCTGCTTTGTACAAGTGGAAAATAAGTTAGAATGACATCAATCTTTGTTCTCCATTTTGTGCTCCACTGAATGTACCCCGTCCCCCACAAAAAAAGAGCATGAACAAACCAGTTTAAATACCTGGGGTCAACCATCCAAAGTAATAGACAGTGCACAAGAGAGGTGAAGAAGAGAGTGCAGGCAGGGTGGAGTGGGTGGAGACGAGTGTCAAGAGTGATTTTTGACAGAAGGATAGCAATAATGGTGAAAGGGAGGGTTTATAAGATGGTAGTAAGATGGCAAGATGGCAGGAACTACTCCCCAAACCATTCATCATAATATATGGTTTGAAAAAGGTGAAGATTTTCACTGGGAGTGACCGGGATGCACAGGATTAGAAATGAGTATATCGGAGAAACAACTCAGTTTAAGCAGTTTGGAGACAAAGTTAGAGAGGCAAGGTTGAGATGGTATGAACAAGTGCAGAAGAGGGATAGACTGAACAAAAGACACTGAATATGGAGCTGCCAGGAGAAGGAAAAGCGGAAGACAGTAGAGAAGGTTCATGGATGTAGTGAAGGAGGGCATGCAGAGGGTGGTGTGACAGAGGAGGATGGTGGGATAGCGTGAGATGGAGGCAGATGATCTGCTGTGGCGCCCCCTAAAGGGAGAAGACTGGTTGAACTACACGGACCACCCAAATTAGCCTTTGTTGACTCTGCCACATCTTTGCCAAATGGAACTCTGACTTTTGGTTGTGTTTGGGCAACATGGGCCACTTTAGGGTCACACCAGATCGAAGAAAGCCCTAGACCAGGGGTCGGCAACCTGCGGCTCATCCAGGCTTAATCTGCGGCTCTGTGCGGCTCGCGGAAGTAAATTATAAGTATCCAGTTGAAGTGCATTTTATTTTTCTCAGTTCGGTTTTTGTTGTAGTTTTAAATTGGAACATTAGTGTGATCTTGAAATATTACAATAAAATCATTTTATTTATTTATTTTAGTTTCTCAATTTATGTGTCACTCGCGGTAACCGCTACGGCTTCCGGTAGCGGCTACCGGCTTCCACTAGTATTTTCGGCTTTTCCGTGTAAACCGGGTTTAAATGGCTCTTTCCGGATTACGGGTTGCTGACCCCTGCCCTAGACCTTAGCTAAAAACAACCCACATTTGATTTGTAACATTAAGGCCATATTTGTTTGAGTGTTTTTTGTTTTTGAGGCAGGGTTATAAAAAGTCTGAAAGTAAAATAAAGAACAAGGTCTTTAAAATTTGACTATGAAAGTAGATAATACATAAAAAAAAACAGAAGAGAGTCATTTGAGGTCAAATGGACCTCTCGGTTTGTATACTAGAACAGTAGTACTGGTTTTCTCTTGTTTATAACACTGAATGATACATCCTTTTGACATTTTCTCAATTTTTATACATTGATGTCTTCATAAGCATTGATATGCATTTTTAAAATGATGCAGGAGCCCTGTGAGGCTCACTGGGCTGGACAAATGCCATCGGTACCAAATCATTGCCAGAGGTCTCCCAAATCTGGATGCCACCAAGGATGGAAGCAAGCAAAACCATCACCTGACAACAGCTGATCCATAGAGCCATCAGACCTTAAATATTTAAATATCTTGTTATTTTGGGGCATTTTAGCATTTATTTTCAGCAGGACAGCATAGGGAGGAAAGCAAGGAGAGAGAATTGGGGAACGGGATGCAGTAAATGCAGCAGCCTTTCAGTGAATGGCTCTTCTGCTCAAGCTGGTGAGCTACAGTATACCGATGCCCCAGAGAGTCGAACGTTTAAACTAGCTTTAAACAACACGGGTGCTTTTGCTATTTAATCACAGGTAAATAAGCCCTCAGTGGGCACGTCCACGCCAAACTTGCCTCACTGACCCGCCAGCTCATTCCCAAAAATGTATTTGCTGTAACCATAGTTTAAATAAACCTGTTTGACATTTCACAGACTTCATTCCTCTCCATACAGCCCTCTAGCTGACAATCTGTTGCACTGTTCTCAACCAAGGCATGAGACAGACAGAAGTAGTCACTAACTCACTCCCAGCTTTATGGACTTCTTATTCCAATAACCCAAAAGTGCTCTCTGAGATACTCATTGTATGAAGAAGCAGCTCTTTTATTAAAAGGCCTTTTGACAAGTAAAATGGTATATTATCATGAGAAATCTTTCTGCATGAAAAAGAAAACACTTGACCTTGAAACGTCCTCAGTGATCAGCTTTGTGGAAATTCGCTGTCAGATGCAGATGTTTTAAAATTTCTGCAAATCTAATGCAGGACAAATGCTTTAATGATGCACTAAGATGAGAATTTTCTTGTGACATATCTGTTGCCTGAGGTTTGCTGCTACTCAGTGAAAATTGTCTAATGAGCTGAGCTCATTTTTCAGGCCTTCAGCTGTTTAGAAGCACAGATCAAACACTCTGCAGCCCCAGCATCAGCAGCATAAGCCAGAGAAGGCGAGGCCGGGGCTGCATAAGGCAGCTTAATCTGGGGTGGCACCGGTTCTCTCAGCTGATAACACAGCAAACAAGACGGGACGCGTGACCCCATTCAAACTCTGCCAGGGCTCAGAGTGCAGGTCGGGTGAAGGCGATCAAATTAAAAGATGCTGGAGGAAATGTAAGTTTATGCTGAGTGAATGTGGCCGCTGATTTCTCACAGCAGCTAAGAGGTCCTCATTTGTCTGTTTTTAGGGGGATCAAAGATTGACTTTTAGTGACAGGAAGGTTTCCAGAAGAACAGTTGCTGCTGCTCTTGGCATCTTGGTGACGATAGTGGCTTTGACTTAAAAAACTGAAAATAAGTTCTCCACTTTACTCTCGAAGGCAGAAGGACTTGGACTTGAGTAACCCCCTAAAAATTTTTACTCTTTAAAAAATACAAACAGACAGTTGGGACTACTTTGTCTGGAATAAAAAGCTTCATTAATGCCTGGCAAAAAGCCCCAGGGAGTGCTTTTTGTTCAAATCGGAGAGTGCCTGTCTCTTTTACTTCACTGATTTTTATTTGTGTGTCGACTGGTTTTACACTCAGAGACAAAGAAAGCCATCAAACTTCTGGAAACCAATTTCACACATGTGATCGCTCATGCCATCAGAACGATAATGCCGCGATGATGATGACGACAGCGTCAGCGAAATATGAAAACTAGTTGAAACAGGAAACGACATCAAAACTCCAGTGGGCTGCTGTCTTCTGTGAAGATTAAATCCAGCATCACTGTTGAATGTCCCAGTTTCAGTATGGATCCTCTTTGATATGATCAGCTGACAGCGCGATAGGTAAAGGAGCCGCATAAAATTGAAAGGATGTATAATTTCTCACTTTTTGATCTCGCCTCGTCTAACAGATTTTTATCTCCAAAATGAAAGTGCCATTTAAAAGTTGTTGCACACACATATGATGAAAATGATAAAAAAAACAAAAATGCCAAAATGACCCAGAAATATAATGCATTTCAACATTATTCAGTGTGCTGTCAAATGAGGAATGTTCCTTTATATAGTCAGGCATTTGCATATTTTTTCCACATTTTGAGTCAGATTTTAAACTGGCTTTAGGAAATATACACTGAATGACACAATGAGTAGAAAATTATAGATTATTGCAGATTTACAGAAATGGTATGAGCTCATTGTCAGCCTGGTATCATATAAATAAAACTAGATTATGTTGAGATGTGCATGGAGCCTCCCCTGTCCTCCATTCACCTTTCTTACAAATGTTTGCACTGCAGATGAAAAGTAATTCAGGTCAGTGATGCTCAGCCGGAGGGAAAAGAGGACTTCCTGTTTCCCTTTGAAATGTTTTTTATTCAATAACTGTCAGATTCACATGAAAGTCCTATTTTTCTCTGACTGCCCGAAGCTAAGAAACCTTAAAAATCCCCATATTTACACTTCTGTTATTGACCTCACTGCTGTATGACATTGTGTTTGTGGAAACACGTATGTACGATGAACTTAAACTCTCTTTTAGAGAAGAAAAGGACGATAATCTAATTAATCATCAGCATGAATGCTGCAGGGATTCAATTTTTCTGTAGGCTAACTGAAATGTTAGCTTCACACTGGATCTCTCCAACAAAAAGACTGCTGGCTTATTTGTGGTTCAGAGGACCTCAGCTCCTACTTTGGATTCAGGAGACAGACACCCTCTCTATTTTTAAGATTAGGCTTAAACTTTCCTTTATGATAAAGCTTATAGTTAGGGCTGGATCAGGTGACCCTGAAACAGCCCTTAGTTATGCTGCTATAGGCCTAGTCTGCTGGGGAGTATTTTTTTTTTCATTCACCTCTTTTCACTCTGTGTTTATACCCCACTCTGTATTTAACCATTAGTTATTATTAATCTCTGGGTCTCTTACACAGTGTGTCTTTTGTCCTGTCTCTCTCCCCTCAGCCCCAAGTGGTCACAACAGATAGTTGCCCCTCCCTAAGCCTGGTTCTGCCAGAGGTTTCTTCCTGCTGAAAGGGAGTTTTTCCTTCCGTTTCTCTGTATTACTGCAGGGTCTTTACTTTACAATAAAACACTTTGAGGCGACTGGTGCTGTGACTGAATAAAATTGAATTGAACGGAACTGAATTGACTGTAAAACTGAAGTTTATTTACACATTTTGTTTTCCTAAATCTTAAGTTGGTGCAAGTTTTAAGATTCTTTTAAACAATGCATTGTCATAACATGAAAAATTTAGACCTCGGTCACCCCAGTCTAGAGAACAGTTGGTGAAAAATGAGCGTTCCCCAGCCAGCTGGTGGGCGGTTTGCTGGATGTCGTTATGCGAAATTGGCTGCAAATAAGTTCCTCCACCAAAACCTCCTTGAGATTGCCATGGTCGCCAGCAGACTGCCATGGTGGCCAGAAGTGTGCATGGAAGACTTGGACTCAGACAACTACTTGCTAAGAAGTAGTAAAACTGTAAAATGTGCAACACAAACTGGAAAGGGAGATTGTTCACCTTCAAAGTAAAAGTTGTGCCTTTTTCAAGTTCACTACAGCTCAGCAGAAAAGTCAGCGGCGTTTATGCACATTACTGATGACAATGGCAATCTTCTAGCAACCCAAAAAAATCACAAAGAGGTTTTGGTGCAGCACTGTATACCTCTTTGCAACTAATTTCACTTAGCGACTGCTAGCAAACTCCATCAACCAGTTTGGGGAATATAAAATTTTCCCTAGCAGCTGTTGGTTACCAGTGGGTCACTGACTGATCTCTAGGCCCAAGTGACTGATGCTTTAGCAACTGATTTCACAGTGACTTCCAGCAACCACTTGCCTACTGGTTGGGAAATACACATTTTTTCCTTACCAACCAGTGGTTGCCAAACAGTTGCCAACCAGCCTCTAGCCTTGTGTGACTGGTGCCCCATTTACTGTATATGCAATTCAGTGATACTAGTTATAAAGACTGGGCATATTTCTCATCATCTCAACACAGGGCTAGCACACTGATAAAAGCCTTGTGCTCAATGTTACCAAGAGTATTATTAAAAATTGTATTAGGTTCAAAGGTAGCTACTGAGGGAGAGAGGCTGGACCTTCATGTCTTTGTCGAAGACGAAAAAATATTTCCTATTCAGTTTGTAGAGTTGCGTTTCTTGTCAGGGAGGATCCAATGACTACTGCAATTCATTTAAACAACGCCTTTTTATTTTGGCATCTTTGAAAACTACTCCATGAACGGCAGTTTCAGATTCAAGAATGAAGAAAAATGTAAATACTCAGGATGGACGTTAACGCCAGTGCGTAGCCAGAGAAAGAAGTACAGAGCATAAACACAGGGCTGGAAGATCTGCTTCCAGAGGAATACCATCTGGTCAATCATATTGACTGATCAGCAACACAATCCGCTGGAGAAGATGAGCAATGTCTATTGAGTAATTATTTCCTTTCTAGAGTCATTTTACTGTGGTTGATAACATCATCTGCTTTACTTTTTTGGTCCATCTGATCCAAACATTTCTTCCCAGCCCTGTGTGACATTTCCTTCTCTGCTTTTTGTTTCTTTGTACTTCTCTGAGCATCATTCAGCACGTTCTGTGGAGCAGAAGAACAAAACAAAAGCTCACTCATAGTTGCACAGATTTACACACAGCACACTTTGAGAGAATGCAAAGACCTCGGGCCCAAAAGAACAACAACAAGACAACAACAAAACAAAATGAAAGGCAGGTCTGTGTTTGAGAGGAACATCTGAGCTCAGCAGGAGAGACGGGTGTAGGAAGGAGAAGGCAGAAAAACAAAACCAGCTTGTTCTCCACAGGCAAACATTGTATACATTGCTGTACATGCTAACTCAGTGGACATCTGTAACATTATTATTTTTTCTTGCCCTTGTAGTATAAAAACACATACTGATGTACAATATAAAAAGAGTTTTTCCTTTTTGTAAAAGAGCCGTTTTTCTCTTCTGTCAGTATCATCTAATGCTGCACCGACAAGGTTACATTATTTACATATACAACCGTATATAAAAAAAGAGAAGTATTCCTCCTGTGTACATGTAGTCAAAAAACAAATACATCAGATAGGTTCAATTTTAGTGGTGAAATATTTATGAAAGTCCTTTAATATACAGCGACAGAGAAGCTGGAGACAGCAGGAAGGTTGGCACACTCGACTCTGAAAAAGGATGTGACACACACAACAACTCAGACATAAATAAAATAAATGCTGTGCACTACTGTGACTGCGTTTAATAGGAAATGTCGAGTTCTTTTTTGGTGCTTAGATGAAAGATCTTCAGAAGTTTACACTTACAGTTATTGCATCTTAAACAGTCAAAATGTGCTTTAAGATGTAAAATGCCTCAATTTCTGCCACATTTACACATCACAGGTGAGTGATGTTTTCATACCACGGGCTGCCTCCCCGACCTAAACGGAAACAGAAACTGAGGGGAAACTAAATGCCTCGTCAGTGAATGCTTTTGCTGATATATTACTACAACCTTGCAGATATGTTAATTAGGCAACTTTCCATATTTGCTGCTGCAAATTTAATGCCTGGTGCCAGACAAGAATATTGATGCTGCACAATTCTGCAAGACTTGGTGGCACAACACTTTTTTTTTTTAAATTTCTACCATTTTTATTTTAAATTGTAGATTAGTTTTCAACAGTATCTGTGCACAGCAGTATCATAGAGTATTTTTGCCAGTTACCAAGGTTTGTGTTTATGATCTCAAAACACTAGATTGTACTCATGGTGTCAAGATACACAGACAGTATTAAAGATGGACATACCCTCTGGATCTGAAAAAATGAAGTCACCCCAGAAATGCTCCTGGTGGGCATTAAAAGGCCACCAGGGGGTGATCAGTGTGATTACAAAAAGAATTCCAGTGCTATGAGAAAACTGGCCTAACTCTGACCTCACATCTAGTTTAAAAAAACACCAAGATGGTGACGGCAAAAACATTTAAATCAAAGCTTCACAGTCTTCACTAACCACTGGGAGATACGTACCATGATGGCTACGTTCACCTTTTCTACTGTCTGTGGTCTCACTGGGCCACAGGCTAATGTCAACTCCACCCATAAAAATGAAAAACCATAAATTAAAATTTTGATCGATTACCCCCTGGATACCCCGTTCTGACCACCTGCACACGAGCAATTTTGGCTCTTAAACTAGCGTGGAGGAGAACTGTATCACTGCAGATGCAACGACCCAACCAGCAGTTTTCTGCGTGAGCGTCAGTGGCGTCTACACCCAGAGGTGCTGCAACATGTCACAAGCATTAGCAGAATCATGTTCTGTAAATTATTCCCAGATTAGACCATCATTATATAGTTCTATTGTAACATCCTCAGATACCTAAGGGAGAGCATTTGGTGGAAGCACATTGAAAATGATCACATTTGTGGCCACATCAATAGAATCTTTGTTGGATTTGGCTCCTTGCAATCTCATCTTTCTCCCCAATAATGAAGATTCAGAGGTCACTGTTTTGAAACAATGCTCATCACAGACAGACAACTGCAAGTGGTCAGACTTGGACTTCCTTTGGAGCTATTAGCAGCCTGGAGGTGCGAAATTTAAATCAGATTTGTTGCAGAACTTTATTGTGTTCTTACAGAATAAAGTCGTCTTAGTGACTAAACCTAACGAAACAACAAGCTTGGCCTTCTGAACTGTTGCCTACTGGTTGACAATTTTGTGAATTTTATGGCATTATAGTTTTTTTTTATTATTGCCAATACTTTCACAGTCAACTTGTTTACCCCCCCCCCACCACCACCACCAGATTTTGATCACATAAAGCAAAGCAACAGAGAGCTAAAGTGATACATCGTCATTCTCTTAAAATAATGGGTCATTTTTTAACTAAAGTTTTATTTTTGCCTAAATCATCACATTTTAAGTGTTGGTTCAGTTCTTGTCTTTCCTGAAAAACCTGTAAAAAAAATTGACTTAGGCCATTATTTTAAGAGGGTAACGGTGGAAAAACAAAACTGGCACTTCCTTTTGCAGAGTCAGGTGTTGACAGCGGTGGGAGCTACAGTCAGATGTGGAACAAAGGTCTTTGCATTCACACACAGGGAAAGATTTGTGAATCAGATGAAACACAACTGAAATCAGAGATCATTATAATCACTAATGCCAAAGAAAGTCTGGGTGATGTGCTTTTTCTTGCCACAAGTGCATTGACGTAAGGCACAGGCACAGTTCCCCTCTTTCAACAGAGTGGCTCGCTTTAGTTTTTGTTTCGTATTTTTTTGTGTGTTTTTGTCCTTTTTAGAAAAAAAATGTCCCAGTGCAAGAAACAAGTAGGGTGAACACCGCAGAGGTTCGAGCAGCTTACGTTGGACGTCTGTGATTTTCTGTGTGGGGTTTAAAACTATCAAAGGTGGTGTTGTTGTTTTCATCATTTTCTTCACTGTTAGGACGATAGGAGTGAGGCTGATGCTGTCTTTTCAGGGGTCAGAATTTATGCAGGCAACAACAACAGTTATCATACAATCAATACATGAGAATAAATAAAATATCCACGGAATTCAAAGTCAACACAGTTTGATTTAAATGTTTAAGAAGTTCAAACAGATCAGCGCTTCAGGCTCTGCTGCCTTGTTCATGTCATATCACAAGGAATAGGAGAGTAAAGCTCAACACTGTCCGATTGGAAGAATATATTGAATAACTCCACTGCTGCTTGGTACTTTTACTGCATTCTTTGCTATTTTTATTTATTTTTTTGTCATTTTGCTTTGCTCTTTTAATGCCTTCTTTAGAATCCAAATCAGTAAATAAGTCATTTGTAAAGTCCAGCTGTTCAACAATGCCACAAGCTGATTCCAGACTGGAGATCTGAACCAGAAAACTTGTAATATAATCTAGAACTCCTACTCTCTGGACTTCCTCTTTAATCGGGTGCACTCAAGAGACTGTCCAGAGTTAAAAGGGGCCCTTTGATTTGAAAGTTGAACTTTCACGGGGTGAACATTTTCCTTCTGATAATTTCCAACTTGCTTTTGATGGCCTCCTGATAGCCACTTTCAGCCAGCACACTGAGCTAAAACACACGAAAGTTTCTGTTGTGGTTTAATTATGCTTCTAATGTCAGGGGAGCATGTTCAGTCCTAAATCTTTAACCAAGTCATCAGCGTGCTTATGTTGAATCTTTTATAATTGCTTCCCTGTAAGAAAATTAAAGCAGACGAGGCTATTTAAATTCAGACCTTATCAATACTGTATTCTGAAAACCAGAAATAAAATTTTGACTTTCTTTTGTCTAGAATCAGGTGCAAACAACTACTTTTAGTATTTTAGTTGTTTAGCTCCATTCACGCCTTAAGGACCATCTCGCAACTATGCTCTGCTGCCCCCTCAACTGAAATGCAGAAAATTTTTCTACAACAGGACTAAAAGGACGTGGAATGGATCTCCTAGATCGACTCTGATTTTACACGGACACTGGGAGAGACTCTCATCATGTGTGACTAGTAGATGTAGTGCCATAGAGACCTGGCTTTGTATGCTTGATGTTAAGCCCCGGGATTAAATCTGTATTCTTGTGTCTGAGAATTTTCCGAGCCAACATGTCCACTAAACTCATCCACGTTGCTAGTTTTTCTCTCTACTTGTTTGATTCAGTTTAAAGCAACATTAGTTGTATGTGCTCTTAAGTATATCGGCAGTTGACAGTTGCTGGACTGCAGGTGATTGGCTGGAATATTTTAGCTTATTTTGTAGACCAATGGAAGCCAAGGTAAAGTTATCCATATTGAAGAGGATTAGGGCCACTGAAAGAAAAAAACAATTTGGGTCACAACTTTTTTTTTTTTTTTTTCTGAGAAAAGGTTTAAAAGATCAAAGTAAGAATTTTGAGTGAAAAAGTCACTTCCCCCCAATTTCCCCCCCCCCAGTGGCATTACCTCACCCCCAAAATAATCCCAACAACCCCAATTCTCGTCCCTATATCCATGTCAAAATCAGTGGGATGTGAAGGAACCACTTCTCAAGTAACTGTAGTATAGCTGAAGCTGCGGGAAAAATCCTGAAAGAAAGAAATAAAGAAAAACTTTGTCTTTAGAAATTAATGTACAAGCCTTATTTGTTTCTTTGAGATCAAATATTTGTTGAAAAGAAACTGGTAGAAGCAGGAAGCCCAGCTGATGCATCAGGGTTGAGTAAATACAATATGATGTGAACATGGCATCACAGTCTGAAAACCATAGCCTTTACTTGCAAATGATCTTACCGTTGCACTTTAGCATCAACATATTCTCACAAAATCAAACAAACTCAGAAACGAACTGTCACATAGGCACACTGTAATTGCTGTTTGCGTAAATTTAACTTCAAAAGTTTCAGAAGTCTTTGCGTTCATTTTATGTCCCAATCCAACTCAGGGAACAGTCGCCATCAGTAGTTCTCAAACATGTTTTCTGCATTCCCCATTTTCAAAGGCTGAAAAATATTCAGCCCCCACAATTCTTTTTATATATTTTATCTAACATCAAAAATAAAATCAGGATCCAAGTTGAATTTTTGTGAAATGTAAAGTCTTGCCAGTCCATCTTGTTTATTTTCCCTTCAAAAATCATATATCTAAATTAGCACCCAGCCTGCAGTTTGAGAACCACTGGGGTAAAGTAAGTTTAATACCTTAGCTGAAGCAAGCTACTTCAGGGAAGGAACGAGAAGATGGAGAGGGAGGAAGAAGAGCAGAGGGTGATCACCCTAGTGATTCTGGTACTGAAATGCTCTTGACAGAGAAAGGGAACACATCAGTCTCTCTTTCAGTAGTTCTCTGGAGATTTTCCTCTTAGTTTCTACCAGGAGGCTTCTATGAGCAATTGTGTATGTGTGTGTGTGTATGCCATGTTCACATGTTAAAATATGTGTGATGTGATGCGTGGCTTGATTACAGATGTCTGTGTATGACTGATCACACTGATATTTTATAAATACTGTCCTTTTATTAAATAGTGTCAGTATCATTAATTCCCAATATGACAGAGACCTCAGCTGTATTAAAAAGTTGCAATTTGAGATTTTCCTGTTTCATTTTGTTTATGTAATTCTATCTTAAAGCCTCATGTCGGAGTGTGTCCTGCATGTATAAAGACCTGCGACTCAGTGGAGACTTTTAGGTTCTTGTGATGATGAACTTTAACTTGGAAAATTAAGGGAAAAAAATAGTTTGCACTGAAGAACTGGCACATGTCAGGAACTTATCCGTTGGGTCTAAACATCAGTCTGTAATTGTAAAGTGTTTACATCAGTGTGTCTGTGTAAGTACAGTATCTATGATTGTTTGTCCATCAGCTCTGGCAGTCTTTGTATTTCTGTATGTATTAGCTGTAAATCACTCCTAAAGGCAGGCAATACGTGTACATCTGTCTGTTTAGCCCGTCTCTCTTTCAGGATGCAATTATTTATATTTGTATGCATGAGTCCTAGAGGCAGACATTGTTGCTAATCTGGCAGGTGGACCCGGTGCCAGCCTGGGACAGGAAGAGCCTCCCGTTGGGGCAAACGCAAACCTCGTAGACAGTCTGCCTGGTCCCAGAGGACGAGGAGCTGGTAGAGGCCTTCCCTTCCGGCAACTGCATCAGGCGAATCCTGCGAGCATCCAGAGAGATCTGTGGTAGAGGAGAAAAAAAAGCAGGTGAGACTGGAGAAAATAAGGGAGAGCAGTGAAATGGATATAGCTGCAGTGGAACACCAAGAAAGTTGAAAGGAACGAAGCATGAAAAGCAGACAGTTGAAGAATCTGGTAAAGATTTCTGTAAAAATGTGTTTGCTTGCATCTATATGGTGAGCTCAGTGAAGCTGAAATGTAAAATTATAGGTTACAAATAGACGGCAGAGTGCAGTGCAGTGCAGTCCCCTTTAAAGAAGGTCCTGGTTTTGAATCTGTCGGCGGGCTGGGGCATTTCTGTGTGGAGTTTGGACTGTGGGCAGAGCCCATGGAAGCACATGGAGAACGTGCAGAGACATGGCTGTCAGGATAACCGACGATTCTAAATTGTTCATAGGTGTGAATGTCAGTGGTTGTCTGTCTCTGTATGTTAGCCCCACAGCAGATGTCACAACTGGAATAGGCTTCAGCCTCCTGATTACCCTGAATTGGATAGGTAGTTAAGAAATCGGATGAATTGAAGGACAGCTGAGGCAAATCGGTGCAAAGACCCATCTGAGTAAGCTAAATGTGTTTTTGTGTTTGTGAAAGATGTACTGCAACTGTATTTCATGAATGTAAATATACAAAAGGCAAATGTAAGGGATGTGCATGACTAGCCAACTAGATGCTGTCCTTGCTAATCAGCACTAGAGAATCTAGTCTGTTAAACTAGGTATTCATATTTTAAGAAGTTTAAGAAAAGACTGGGCTTTGGGTTGAAACAGGCCCCTTCACAGCAGTAACCTTACAGGAGGGACTGGTGCAAACACCAAAGGTCTCCTGTGTCAAAAATATGTATAATCTTGAAAATCTCACCTTTTAGCATCACATGCCAACAGCAGTCTTGGTGGCTGTCTGACCCGTTTGGTGCATAGCTGACCATTCACAACTGTTTTCTGAAACTCTTAAACTCTACAGTATAATCTGGCTTCTCTCAGCTTTGACAAACTTACTTTTACCCTTCATCTTATCGTTTCTCCTGCTTCAGGGATTAAAACTGATGACATTTTGGTAAAAGACATGCTTTTACACTACCCCGTAGGACAACACTGCCTCACTGTAGAGAGATTTCTCTGCAGATGATGCCAGGCAGATGCGTTCTGGGTGACTTTTATCATAGATATGACTACTGCGCAATGATGCTGTCAACTTCAAACCCAACACATGACCTTTACAATTCATTTCACTCATGTCCACTGAAAGAGCTGGAAAACACTGGAAAATGTAGACGGAAAAATCTCAAGTCAGAAAAACTGGATGGAGGCTGCTGTTGAATGTGACTTTCAGTATCTAGGTCACTTAACATTCTATGCAACCAACGAAGTGGAGAGCTAAGGTGTCAGGCACTTCAGACACTATTTATGTGAGCCCAATCCTCTGAGTCAGAAGTCCTGAGAAGGAAAATAAAAGCCAAGGAGAACGAGTGAAAAGATTTACTTTGAGGGCAGTTAAAAATGACAAGAGAAGAAGAGACGCATGATTCAGACTGGCCAAGGACTAGCTGAGTTAAGGAGAAAAGATGACTGGTGGCTAAATGTACTATTTATGATTTTGTGATTAACATGCTGCACATGACAAGTACAGTACTATGTGAAGGTCTTGAACCACCCTGCATTTCTTTATATTTTGCTAGAAAAATGGGAAATAGGTGCAGCAATTTATTGAAACACATGTAAACATACTATACAATTCTAACAAGCTTGACAGGCAGTATTTGGTGTGACCACCTTTATTCTTCAACACAGCCTGAACTCTCATAGGCAGCTTTCATGTAATTTCTTTAAGTAGTCTTCAGGAATAGTTCTCCAGGTTTCCAGAAAGGCATTGAAAGCTCTTCTTTGGAGGTTACCTGCCTTTTGCTCTGTTCTCTGTTAGGATGACCCCACACTGCTTCAATGATTTTGAGGTCTGGGCTCTGGGGGAGCCAATTCATAACTGATAGTGCTCTATTATCCTTTCTGAGTTCATATTTCCATCAATTTTGACAAGATCCCCAACACCACTGGCTGAAATCCAGCTCAAACCATGACACTATGTGTTACAGATGGCTGTAGACACTCATGGTTGTACCTCTCTCCTGACCTCCTCCTTACATACTATACTATAAATGGCAGTGCCTGTGATGGCAGCAAGGCCACGGAACACTTATCTCTTGCTTGTCTCTGTCTTTGGATGGGTGTTCTGAAACGCTTGTTATATGGCTGACATGTAACAACAATAATTTGGTTCTTGATTCTAAATTTATGTACAGCACTTTGGTCAACAGTTGTCATGTTAAATGTGCTATATAAATAAACTTGACTTGACTCGATTTGAGCCAAAAATATGGATTAATCACTCCATCAGACCTGTGGCCACATATTCAGTCCAATTCTTGTGTAATGTGGCATACTTCAGCCTTTTTTTCATGTCTTCATTCCTTAAGAACGGCTTCTTGACAGCCACCCATCCACTGAAACCATTTCTGATGAGGCTTCAGTGAACAGTAGTTGGGTCAGTTGAAGGGCCAGGGGAACCTCTCAGGTCCTGTGTTAGTCTGTGCTGGATTTTTTTGTTTTTTTTGTTTTGTATTTCTTAAAGCCATGACTTTCAGAGAGTGTTCATTGGCTGTAGATAGTTTATTTTCCAGTTTCCTCAATTTTTTTTAAGGACACACTATACACTGTGCTGAGATATGCTGAGGTTTTGGCTAATAGCTCTTTGGTGATCACCTTGTTGTTGCATAATACTATTTAATGCCTGTCAGATTGTGTTAAGTGGCCCAAAAAACAACAGTAAAAAAATAAAAAATTATTTATATTTATATATATATATATATATATATATATATGGTCAGGTACAGGGACTGGACTGAAAATGAATGAAAAAACAGTCAATGTCCAATGACCACTTTAAAAAATGTCTCTCTCCTTGGCTATTAGCTCCATCTACCAGATCTGATAATGTTGCAACTGTACACTTATTAAGAAAGGAGAGCCCACATTGTGCACTGGACCAATCAGATGCAGGAAGGCTGAATGTCTTCTAATTTTTTTTCCCCTGATTAGTCTCAAACGTTTGGTAAAAACTAAAACTGGAAGTAGCTTAACTGGTTGTCTATAATAACATTGCTCCTTGGCACTCAGGCCCTGTCTGTAAATTATATATGAACTAAATTGCTCTCCGCAGCAGTTAGTTTGTTTGAGGAGGCCCAAAACCCAGATGAATAGAAATTTATTTGGGATATTTTCAAGTATTTTGTTGGCAGAGAGACCCAAACAGGGTAAATAAAAAGAAAAAAGCCCTCTGCAAGTTTACTGTTTGCTCATTCAAAAGTTATTCCTCTTGTTTCCTGAGCAATAAAAGGAGAGCAAAACCTAAGAAAAGTTGTTCTGCAAGTCGCTCCATAAACAAATTAACCCATAACTCATTTTACTCCCCTCATTGATTGGAACAAACCATCTCTCTCAGTCTGCACGGTCAAAACTACCACCGCATGATTCCCTCTCCTCCCTCCATCCTCCGTTCTCCTGGGGCTCGTATGAGGCTGGTGTTGCACTGGCCGTGGACAGGAGGAGCTCTCCAGCCATAAAAAGGTAAAGGAGCCATTACTGTGCACCTCGGGGAGGCATCGCCATCAAATGACCTGGAACACTTTTAAAGCAGAGTCTCAGCTGACTTCCTCAGACAGCTGCTGTTGAACAAATTTTTCACCATGAGGGGCAAACGGTGTGAGACTCTCCAGAACCAGTGTGTAAATGTGTGTGTATGTGTGCTTGTGATGGGCAAAAGTACATATTGGTTAGGCAGGTTAAGATGAGGTAAGGTCAAGTTTATTTGTTTAGTTTTATTTCATGTCTCAGGAGAAAGTTTTCTGTTGTTTCCTGCAGCTAGGAGGGAAAAAGAAGCTCAGAAAAAGCCTCCTGTAGGAATGCAAACATTCTCTGCTTGAGCTATATTATCAGTTACCCCCTTCCCCTGATGCAGACTTTTGTGGCTGTTTTAGCCTTTAACATACCACATATTACTTCCATTCAGTAGGGTGGAATGACCACCATTGCATGGGGTGATACCTACCTGCTGTTAGGAGGCTAATCTAACATCTGTTTAATGGTGGTTATCAGTAGGGATGGCATGATACCACTTTTTTAGGTCCGATACCGATATTTTATCTGCCAATACCGATACAAATCCGATCTTTTTAAAAAAACAAAACAAAAAACAATAGATTTCAAATGCCTGGATACATGTTGCATATGTCAACAGTCTCACACACAACAAAATCAAAATCTTTTAGTTGTTCCACATACAAGACTAAGAACCAGGGAGGGGCAGAGCTTTTCAGGCAGTGGCACCAAAGCTCTGGAACTGTTTACCACTCCAGCTCCATTTAGCTGACTCTGTGGAGTCTTAAAAAAAAAACAGCTGAAAATCTTTCTGTTTAACCAGGCTTTCTGTTGACTTTATTTTTATTCTTTTTCTTTTAGTATGCTAATGTTAATATGTTTTTAACATGGTGTTTTATCTGGGTTTTTTTGATATTGTGTTTTAATTATTGTACAGTGCTTTGTGACTTTTTGTCTGTGAAAAGC
>JASGAU010379995.1:0-11157 GCA_030220045.1 Australoheros facetus
TCTCTCGGCTGGCCTGGGAACGTCTTGGGGTCCCCCCGGATGAGCTAGAGGAGGTGGCTGGGGAGAGGGAAGCCTGGGCTTCTCTGCTTAGGCTCCTGCCCCCGCGACCCGGCCCCGGATAAGCGGAAGAAAATGGATGGATGGATGGATAGCTAATGAGTGAAGGACAATAGGAGCAGCTACATTGTTTCCTAATTTTTTTCTCACATTAATATTAGCGTTCTTTCTGAACAGCAAACATCTTCATGAAATTAATAGTCTGTAAACTTTTCAGTTGTTTTGGGTGGAAAAATCATTTTGATTTAAGCCTTATTTGAACGTTGGGCAGAGGCCATTTTTATTTACTTATTTACACATATTTCCATTTAAAAATTAAAATTTTATTCGCTTTAATATGCATTGTTTATTTGATATTTATTGTGATGGTCACATTAATGTTAAAAATACATTTGATTAGTTTCAAACTCATATTTTTAATGCGTCCTTATTTTAATTGTGAGAGGAGACAGCAAGGTGATATTCACAGGTGGCAGGCTTGAACAGGTGAGGTAAGATTGAAAAAATTGTTTACTAATCGAAAAAACTGACAGATGAGTAGACTACCAAAATAATCTTTAGTTGCAGCCCTAATTGAGATTATGGTTGTCATTCTCTCACTGATGAAATAAAAAAAAAAAAAAAACTGTCCCATAAAAGTAACCTGAAATGCACAGGAGGAACCAATGGTGCTGAGCAGGTCAGTCATGATTGTTGCAGGCTGCGCCATCCCGACATGTAGTTACATTTCTAGGGAGGTGCAGGTCAGGTTACGGCATAGATTTTCCTGCTTGACAATTAGTGGTAATTAACACATATGGCACCTTAAGTGCTCCATAAGTGCCAGCAATGTCGCTGGCCACTTACGCGGGTCGTAGGTAGGTCTCACAAAGACTCAATGCTGCAGCATAAATCAGGCTTAAGAGTATATGGATTGTGATTGTTTTTTAGCAGTTAAACTGTTTTTTGTGATCATTTGGAGCCAAAATCAAAATTTGATTAATTGCACAGCCCTACTCCCAAACAAACGTCACCTGACATCACAGAAACATATAGGATGGAGTAACAATTATCTGTGTTTTGGCTTAGCAGGGATACTAAATTTGAAAAACATGCTTTACAATTGTATCCAGTCCAGACATCCACATTCATTTAACAGAAAACATACCAACATATTTACATTTCATACATACACAGCATTGCAGACATCCACATATGAAGCTGAACTTTGTTAATAAGAGTGTCAAAACTAAAGTCATTTGCATCAGAGCCCAAATAATTTGTCACACTTTGTACATTTGAAATTTCACTGGTATAAATGTGAGCCACATGTTCACTATGTAGAGACCTGCTAATGGTTCAGATCAAAATATATTTTCACAATATGTTTATTTTTTCTATTGTTTTCCCTTCCTTTGTCTCTTCAGACCTTCAACAGCAACATGTCTGTGAGGAGCAGCTTCTCACAGAGCAGCAGGTCTGTAACCAGGAGAGGAGCTCCAGTGTGGACCACAAGGACCCAGAGCCTCCAGAGATTAAAGAGGAACAGCAGGAACTCTGCAGCAATCAGGAGGGAGAGCAGCTTGGACTGAAGCAAGAAATTGATATCTTAGTAGACAACGGTGCTGTTTCAGAGAGTCAGTGTCAAATTGACACAAAGAGAAGATCTGCACAATGTGACACTTGTGGAAAAACTTTACAGAATAAATACAACCTGACAACACATCAGAGAGTTCACACAGGTGAAAAACCATATTGTTGTGACACCTGTGGGAAAAGATTCATTCAGAAATCAGATTTGGAGCGTCATGTAAGAACTCACACAGGTGAGAAGCCATTTCCTTGTAGCACCTGTGGGAAAAGATTCATTCAGACATCAGAGTTGCAACGTCATGTAAGAATACACACAGGTGAGAAGCCATATTGTTGTAACACCTGTGGTAAAAGATTTGCTGACTTATCAGGAGTCATGAATCACATGAGAGTTCACACAGGTGAGAAGCCATATTCTTGTAGCACCTGTGGGAAAAAATTCAGTCGGAAATGGCATTTGGAACGTCACTCAAGAGTTCATTCAGGTGAGAAGCTGAGCACCTGAGGGAAAAGATTCAGTGCAAGGAAAAGACACACATATAAATTCATGCTAGTTAAAAATTCCATGCTTAGAAAAAATGTTTTTTGTCCTTTTGTCTCTTTAGACCTTTCACAACAACTTGACTCTGAGGATGAGGAGATTCTCATGGAGCAGGAGGTTTTTAACCAGGAGAGGAACTCCAGTCTGCACCAGGAGGACGCCGAGCCTTCACAGATTAAAGAGGAACAGGAGGAACTCTGTAGCAGTCAGGAGGGAGAGCAGCTTGGACTGAAGCAGGAGACTGATACCTTCAGGGTGACTCGTACTTATGAGGAAAGTGACCACAGTGAGCTAGAACCAAACAGTGAGCAGCCTTTTTCTCATAGCTCTCCTGAAGCAGAGAGCCAAGATCAGGCAGAAAGCCAGTATGTGGACTCAGGATTAACTAGAAGCGGAGAGCCGAAGAACAGGCGCCATCACAGAAAGAGAAGTCACAGTCAAAGAGTAGAGGACGCTCCTGTGTCAGAGAGTCAGAGTGAAACTGACCCAAGGAAAAAGTCTCTACAATGTGACACCTGTGGGAAAACTTTTGACTTTAAATCCCATCTGATTATACATATGAGGGTTCACACAGGTGAGAAACCATATTCCTGTAATATATGTGGGAAAAGATTCAGTTGGAAATCAGCATTGAAAACCCATGTAAGAAGTTGCACAGGTGAGAAGCCATTTTGTTGTAGCATATGCGGGAAAAGATTTATTCAGAAATCACATTTGGAGCGTCATGTAAGAATTCATACAGGCGAGAAGCCATATCCTTGTACCACCTGTGGTAAAAGATTCAATCAGAAGTCAGAGCTGGAGCGTCACATAAGAATTCACACAGGTGAGAAGCCACATTGTTGTAACACTTGTGGGAAAAGATTTGCTGACTCATCAGGCATTATAAAACACATGCGATTCCACACAGGTGAGAAGCCATATTCTTGTAGCACCTGTGGGAAAAAATTCAGTCAGCCATCAGGATTAAAAATTCATGTAAGAATTCACACAGGTGAGAAGCCACATTCTTGTAGCACCTGTGGGAAAAGATTCAATCAGAGCACACACTTAAAGAAACACATGAGAATTCATACTGGTTAAAACTGCTTAGAAAATGTGGGACAGCTGTGTGTCATAGCAGTGTGTTGGTGGTAGAGCTCACACTGAGCAGAAGTCAAATCACTGCAACACCTGAGTGAAAAGTTGACCCGTATTCAAGTCAGTATTTTCTGTGCAGAGCAGTAAAGAATTCTCAGCATTCTTTATTTAGTTTTTTTGCCTTATTTTTATAATTGTATCAGAGAACTCTGATCTTACATTTCGTGAAGGATAAAGTTCAGTATGCTCCTGTTTTATTGGTTTATTGTTTAGGTCTGTTGTTCATTAGTGTTGGTTACATTTGCTTAATGTTTAAATAAAGATTTCATTTCATCTTTTTTGAGTTTTTTTTTCTATATCCCTAATATTTGAAAGCAGCATAACAGTATTCTGCCTTCACACAACTTTTTCTTTATTTGTGATGTTGCTTTACATAAATGTAGAAACTGATGTTTTGACTCTGAATAAACATGCCTTAGTCTGTATTAGAGTTTCTGTTTACCTTTCCTTAATGCAGAGTCTGACAAATCACACAAAGTCTACTGGCAGCAGAGACGCTGATTTTACAGTAGAAGATAAAACTATCATATTAGAAAAAGAGGAAGAGGTTCAACAGAACGCAGACTGAAAGCAACACAGCTGCTGTAGACAAAGCAACAGAGTCTAATGGAAGCTTGTGTGAGCTTTAAGCTCTGTGCAAATTAAGACTGGAAAAGTGCTACTATATTAATAAGGTTTAGCCTGTTTGAAGCCAGGAAAGAAAGGTGTCAAAAATACAGACTGAGAATGTTAACAGACTGCTCAGTATCACAGCTCTGCCATTAAGACACAGGAAGATTTGATGGATTACAGTTGTTATTCCATTAACTTTTAACATTTTAGTTTTTGTTCTCTGTTGCAAATGCTGGCTGGCATGATCCCTTGGATAAAGTAATAGTGTCCCCATGAGGGAGAGAGTTGTGGATGGGGCAGACTTCAATGGATATGTGAATGAATAAAGGTGTTAAGGAGAGAAATAGTGCCACTGCCCCTGCTGTACGAAAGAGGAAAATGCATGTTTATTTGGGCTGAGATTGAGGTGTTGTTGTGACTGTACATTTAATGTGTTTAAGATTTGAAATTTTGAAATGGAACAAAAATTTGAATCCTTGTGCTGCTTGAGATTACAATGGACATTTTTATCTGATGCTTATACTAAAAATCAATAATTGTATCGTATGAGTGATGCCATTTTTCAGATGAAAAGTTTGATCACACTCTATCATTTATAAATTTAAATCTAAAAATTAAATGATACGGGCCTGTATATTGTGGAGGAGAGACCTGTTTATTTGCCCTGAGCTTTGTCTAGCAGGCAGAGTGTCTCCATACTTCAGCAATCTGCTTCTGTTCAGCGGCCACTCATTCAGTCAGAGTGGGTAGCGTTTGAACGGTTTCTCTTTACCTGCTGTAAATGACTCATGTCTGATATGCTCTAATTAACCTGTATGTTAAAAAGAAATAAAGTGAAATCTATAAGAATGACTGAAATGTGTTGAAGATTTATTTGGATTAAAAATGGGAACGCTCTACAAGAAAACACCTGTTACACTCTCACAGAAGTATGACTCTCTTTCCACATGGAAATATAAGCTTCTGATTTCGATGTGTTTGAAATGAGAAAACATACTGAGGAAAATGTGCAGCAAACATGTGACAGAAATGCACTGGAAAAAGCTCATTAGAAAAAGGCTACCCTAACTAATTTGACTCAAATACTGAGCTTCAGTGAAAATTCCATGTACATTTATTTCAATTTCATATTACATCATACCTTCTTCTCTACTCACTGCAGCTCAATTATTGTTCTTTTAAAGTGAATATATGAATATATTCTATATAAAGGAGACGCTTATGAATGCTTTTATACTATGAAGTTACTCATAGTGTAAAATAAGAATAATTTTATTGAACCCAGAGGGAAATTCATATGTCTGACATAACTCATTTGCTATTTGTATGAGAATTGAAAAGTATCTCCTCCGTGAATCACCACCTTATCGTGGTGGAGGGGTTTGTGTATCTGAGTGACTGGGGAGGGAGCTCTAGAAGACCATCTGGTGACAGGGCATTAGCCTATGGTGCCCAGCTGGACACAGCCCAAAGACGAGACATGGACCCACCCTACTGTGGGCCTACCACCCACGGGAGGTGTCATAGACCATAACCAAGTGCCGAGAAGTTGAGAGAGACCGGCTAGATATAGTTGGACTCACCTCAACGCACAGGCTGAGCTCTAGAACTAGTCTTCTGGAAAGAAGATGGACTCTGTTCCAGCTTGAAGTTGCCCTCAGTGCAAGGTGGCGTGCTGGGGTGGGTATTCTTGAACCCTCTCGGCTTTCTGGGGATACAGTATTCACCGGTGGACGAGAGGGTCACATCCCTATGCCTTTGGGCAGGGAAATGGTTCCTGACTCTTGTTTGTGCTTATGTGCCACGTGACAGTTCAGAGTACCCAGCCTTGTTGGAGTCAATGGGTAGGGTGAGTGAGGGTGCTCCATCCAGTGACTCCATTGTCCTACCGGGAGACTTCAAAGCTCATGTGGGCAGTGACAGTGAGACCTAGAGGGGCTTGATTGGGCGGAATGGCCTGCCTAAACTGAACCCAGGTAATCAGGGTGAGGAGTGCAGCCATTCAGGAGGGGCTCAGACCCACTGTTCCTCCACATCAAAAGGAGCCAGTTGAGGTGGTTCTTCCAGGTGATATCTTCCAGATCTGCTCCAATTCAATGAAAAAAGTGCTTCTCTTAAATAAACTCTTCTCCCCACAGAAGTATCCACCAGTACTTGACAAAAGAAAAATCAATAAAAATACTAGAAGCACTCATAGAGCGCAAACCTCCGCCAAGGCCATAGGGTCACTGACGCTGTAATACGTGAATCTAAATACTGTGAAATAATCTTTCATCTTTCCCAGACAACAATAACCCCCCTATCCCACAATAGTGAAGAATTCCTGGATCCAGATCGTGATCCGGATCACCTCCAAAATTTAATCACTTCTTCCTCTTGTCATTTCCAACCACTCCACAAAATTCATCGAAATCCGTTCATAACTTTTGGAGTAATCCTGCTGACAAACAAACAAACAGAAAAACAGACAAACAAACCAACGCGACCGAAAACATAACCTCCTTGGCGGAGGTAACAAGAATAAAGTTGAGTAAAGATCAGAGCTACCAGACCTTGCTGCTACCGGATGAAGTGTGCATTCTAGAAAGAGTTTGTATATTGAGAAAAAAATCAAATCCCAAGAATTTTGCAAGCTCGTGATAGAAAAGAAGTGGAAACTGATGCAAATCTATTGCAAATGTATTGGCTGAGAAATGGATGCCATATCATAACTCTCTTAAGTATGGTGGAAAAGATCTCAGAGCTGTAAACAGGCTGATTTTCAGATAAATGGGTCTCATGGGACAGAGATGCAAAAAAACACAAATCATATTATATCATATTATAAAATCATATTATAAAATATGATTTCATTACATAGAATGACTTACCTCAAAAAATATAAGGCATATAAACATCTACTACAGCAGTAGTATGCAACAGATACAAGTATAGAAGTAATATTCATCCAAAAAACACCATGTATCTCACATCACTGATAAAAATACTGACAGGAGTTACTTTGCTTCACATTTATTTTCAAGTCCATTTTATTGCTGATACTTACACACTTCCAGTTTGTGAATGTACAACTTTTCAGTGGCCTTTATACTTTTGAAGGATCTGAGTGCTTTTTCTACCACTGAAAACAGCCACAATCCCACTTTGATGACTACATGATTTGAAAATGAACTAAAAAGATGGATTATAGATCGATAACTAGTTATTTTAATCTTTCCTACCAGTCCCTCAAGCAGAGAGAGCAGCCTGTCTGTTCTCTTCCCAGTTCTCCTCTCCATCTTTCAGCTGCTGGCTGGCTCCTCCTCCTCTTGCTCACACACTGCTGAATTTGTCCTGGTGTATCATCAGGGGTGGAAACCCTCTGTCTTATCACCTCTGCCTCAAAGACACCACAGCCAAACTGCAGCAGACTGTGGACATTTGCAGTCATGAGACAAAGGAAATCAAATATGGCAGTTAACAAATGTTATCAAAAGTGTGTTAAGCTGCAGGAATAAAACACATTTTAACCTCTAATCACATGTACACACTATGTATTTGAATCATAGAGAAAAAAATAACTGAGGGGAAACAGGACAGATACAAAATCCTGCAAAGTGAGGTGATGGGCTTCGTAACAAAGGTGACAGGTTCAGGTGCTATAAAAGCTCTGCAGAAACAGCACAGAAAGAGAAGTTAGAGAGAGATTTAAGCATTAAGGAGCGACTCACATCACTAATGTCACCAACCTTTGTCCAGATTTATTATAATGTTCTTTGTTGTTTTAGCATTTATACCACTGGATAATTAAGTGACATGAAACCCATTACTGCTTTTAAAAGTTTATTCTTTGGCTGCATCTCTTGGGCTGTTCGGTCTTGTGCCAAAAAATGATCATCTGTCAAAAATGATTTCCGGTATTTGCCAAAAAAAAATGACTGGCTGGATTATTTGTTGCAAACAGTTAAATGACTTTATGGCTCAATATTTTCAGACCATATATGACATGATATCAAGTCATTTTGAACAAGAAACAACACTCCTGTCAGAAGGTAGAAGCTACAATCAATTTTTGCTTGTAATTTTTTTATATTCTTTATTTGTGGGGGTAAAAACTGTCATTGACAATAAAAAGTCTTTTTTCAAAGAGACCTGGCCATGAGGGCAGCAGAAATTGCAATAAATAGCATCAGAGTTCTATAAAGATATTTTAAGTGTCCAAAGGGTGCTGTATTGATTATAACGGTACAAAATCATAAAAATACTTGCTAACAGGTCATTTCTTCATTTTATATACAAGCATAAATAAATTTGTTCTATTTATTTGCCAATATAAAGCAAATGCATTACTCATAAAAAAAAACACACACACATAGAAACATGATTTATTTTTATTTATTTTTTGATAGATGATCACTCAGAAAAAGGTCCACGGGAGTGACAGGAAAAGCTTACGTTTCACGAATCGGCATGTGGCTGTTGAGTCACGTGATCGCCCGACAGTGAACCGCAGCAGAGCAGAGGAGGAGGGTGATGAGCAAAGCAGCTGGAGAAGGACGCAGTCATGTTTGCTGTACGAATAAGGGAACAGCGGACTGAATTTAGAGGGGAGACAGGGTGTGTCGCAGTTCAGGGGCTGCTAGAATCAACAGATTAAGCTCTTGTCTGAGGCGGCTGCATCCTTCAAAGGCCGGATTTCAGGGCCGAACACGTCACAGCGAGGCGACGAAGGCTAGCCCAGCTCCCCCAGATGCACCCTTCTTTTCCCGGATTGGAAGGACACCGGCGGGTGTGTCCTTCGCCGGCCACCCTATCCCAAGATTCACAGCGCGGCGGTGGCGGAGCGAAATGGTGGACGTGTCAGTCGAAGCGGCCCAGGAAAAAACTTTAAAAAGTAAGCACTGAGTTTTTATCGCACTTATTTATGTAGTGGTACTAATGCTCCAATAACGAAGAACGTAAAAGCGTTAAATTTGGCTACATTTCAGCAACATGACGTTATTGATGTTAGTCGGTACTGAATGCTGCTCGGGTTTTACTTTACTTTAAAACGGCGGGTCAAAGGTTTGACTTAAGTCTTACAAACTGTGAAGATTTTATGGAGCATTAATACCAATAATAGATCCACAAACAGAATAAGATGAAAAATTGAGACAGGTTATGAACTCAGCTGAATATGGCATTTAAAGAGGACACGAAACCCTACATGTTTAGGTTTCATGTCTAGGCTAGTTTACACCACTGAGCCCTGCTCTAAAAAACTACCATAGATTTAACTGTCAGTGAAGATGGGCCCATTAAGAAATAAGTGGTTAAAGGTTTAAGAGCATGTGCAGCGCCATCTTGTGCCAGTACAGAACGTGATGTCCCTAGGCTGGATGGTTGGTTACTACTAACAGCTGCACTGAAACAGGAAATCCATCTGTTAGTCGGGTTTCTAGAGAAATCTATAAATGAGGAGTGTGTGGAGGAGAGGCTGTTGGAGTCAGGTGCACTGGTGGTTCACCAGTGGAGTCAGGTGCAATCAGCTGACAAAGCAGATGATAACAAGCAATAAAATAGTCTTTTTTCCCCCCCAAGTACATCCAACCAGTTTACAACATAACAGGTTACATGTGTATCAGACTGCAAGCATGAGTTTCTTACCAAAACACAATCAGGAATCCTAACCTCTATCAGCAAGTCCGCAGGAAAAAAAAAATCTGTTACTCTACTTCACTTGCATTTTTTTCACTTCTAGTATGAATCCACTCAGTGAGATAATAATTTCTAAATCAAAAAGTATGGCATCTTATTCTCAAGTTCCCTTCTTTCTTCCTTTTTTTGGTCTTCCTCCCTATGGACATGCTGCTGGAATTCAGGATTCTCAGTTGTGCTTCAGTAAGAAACTTAGTCATGTTTGTGGTGTGATGTGCATTTAATAACCCGTTATAGTCATGTTTGCTGCTGTGGCTGGCAAGGCAGGACCCCAATGCAGGACTCACAAGAGGAGTTTGATATTCCTTAAAACTTTATTAACAATACGTGGCTTGACATAAAACATAGCTTGATGTAAACTAGAAGCATAAACATGAACTTGACCTAAAGACATGAACGTAATGCACACAGCAGGAGGATCAAACAATGAATAAACGACGATGCGACACGGACCAAGGAAAACTGCAGACAATATATACACAAAGGGATAATTAGGGGAGTGGAAACATGTGAGGAGCACAGCTGGACACAATACACTGATGAGACAAGGGGGAAGCAAAACTAAACACAAAGCACAAGGAACAGAAAATAAAACAGGAAGTGACTAACCATGACGCACACTAAAACTTAACACAGAAGGAACCTAAACCTGACCAAAACAGAAACCTAAATACAACACACAGGGAACACTGGGACGTCAAACTAAACACAAGACATGAGACAAAACATACATTGGAACAGTGACGGAATAGGAGGACATGGGAAGCAAACCAGACTTGACACCTTATTTGTAAGGTCAGGCAATGAAGTTGGATGATAAGGCCAAGCTCCCACTCTCTGCTCTAATACATTGCAAAGGTGTTCTATCAGGTTGAGGTCTGCAGTTGTACAGGGACTGAATGGCCTGCAACAACGAGCCAGAACCCCCCCTACTCCCACAGCACCCCGAGGGATGTGGTCGAATGCCTTCTCCAAGGCTACAAAATGCATGTAGACTAGATGGGGAAACTCCTACGCACACTCGAATATCCTTGAGAGGATAAAGAGCTGGTCCAGCGTTCCTCTTTAAAGACACACACACGCACACACACAAGTTAGTTATTTTGGGACAGTACCAGTCAAAAGTTTGGATACACCTCATTTAATGTTTTTTGTTTTTATTTTTTCCTACATTGTAAATTAATACCAAAGTCATCCAGACTATGAAGGAACACATAAAGAATCATCTAGTAAACTTAAAAGTGTTAAACAAACCAAAACATGTTTTAGATTTTAGATTCTTCAAAATTGGCAGAGATGTTGCTTCAGTCAGGTCACAACTGCTACTTTTCCACCGCCGAGGTGCCGGTGCTGGTTTCAATGAACCGGCGAAACGCTTAAGAACAGGCCCGCGTTCCCACCGCGTTTCTGTGAACTGCTCCTTTACGTATGAGCGTGGGCGGGTCCTCGTCTGGACACAGAAGCTGAAGCGCACAAACGTGGGAGAACACGCTCCCCTTTCTTGTGCTGCAAATACGTTTTACGGTCCAAACCAAACTACTGCAGCATCTGTGTGCAGC
>JASGAU010380002.1:0-16406 GCA_030220045.1 Australoheros facetus
TCTCTCGGCTGGCCTGGGAACGTCTTGGGGTCCCCCCGGATGAGCTAGAGGAGGTGGCTGGGGAGAGGGAAGCCTGGGCTTCTCTGCTTAGGCTCCTGCCCCCGCGACCCGGCCCCGGATAAGCGGAAGAAAATGGATGGATGGATGGATGGATATGTCACAGGGGACGATGACAATACTGATAAATGAAAAAAGCGACATCACCCAGCCCAAGGTGGAGCTGGTTTTAACTATTTTATACTCTTAAGAGAGTGTGATCTATAAGCTGTTAGCTACTTATCATAATATCAGAGCAAACCTTATATAAAGTCGATTAAAGGTGCAAGTAGCTTAATGAATTTCCATTACCGGAGCAATCTGTCTCCCTGTCACATATTAAGGGAAAAGCCACGACTTTCATCAAACCCCAGCAACATCACCTTGAGCAAAGTCAGAGTACTCTGCTGAATTTAAAGCACTGCAAAGTCAGTACAGAACACAGCTGAACTCTGGTCTGAAAGTATGCTGATACTGAAAAACAGCTTAACCCTAACACTGCTTAAGGGGGGGGTGGAATCCTCATTTTGAAGGTGACTGCTTCAGGCATCGTACCCGAAACCCAGACAAAACCCAGCCAGAGGTGACCTGATCCGGGTCTGACGGACTCAGCGGGTGTTGGATAGCCTAAACATCCACCTGAGGTCTGCGGACAGACAGATGAGCGCTATCAAAACAAAAAGCGCAGCATCCTCCGTCAACCTTGTGAAAGAAGCTGGAGGCTGCGCAGCGTCTCTTCGCCCCAGCAGGCTGACTGGCAGCCGGCTCGGCTTCATAAGAGCTAATAAAGGTTTGACTGGCCCGGACAAACTCTTTTATCGCCCCGTATCAAATACCTCTGGCCGCTGCGCACCCGATACAAACGCGGAAGGTGATCAAGGTATTTCTGTGCATCACCGTCAACGAGAGCCAAACAAAACGTTTACGCTTCTGGTCAGCTTTTCAAAATAAAATTTCCTGATTGTTTTTCTATTTTTCTCAAAGCATCGAGAGCAGCGGACACGCAAAGAAGCAGATGTTTATCAGCAGGATGTAAATGTCGAAAATCCCCGTGTTTTGTCCTAAAACTAATGGAAAATACAAACAGTAAAATCACAATTTTATATTTAACAGGTATAGCGCCAACGTTTAAAATTAGCAGGTTTCAGTGGCTTATCGGACAACTCAGGCGAATTTAACTCAAGAAAAAAAAGCCAGCAAAGCTCTCCAAACTGTTTAAAGCCCCACACGTTCTCGAAGCAAATGTGAGTAAAACGCCAACGACCGTGTTGGCGTGTCACTCGCATCTATTTCGAAAGGAAAGCCAACAAATTTCCTCTCTGGCGAACCTAAATCCCGCCAGCTTGACTAGCAGAAGCTAACAGCTAGCCAGCGAGCTTCTTGGGAGGGATTTTATTAAAGGACATGTGGATAAAACCCGGTCTCATCAGCTGACAGCAAGCAAAGCCTCACCCACAGCCTCACGGTTCTCCTCAGAACAGCGTACATGTATTGACACGATAACAGTTTAGGTTTATTTGTGATCCTGGACGTACCTTGTTCAGCTGTGCTCCGCCGCTACTGCTAGCGAACTTTCATTTCCGCCTCAGTGACAGCACCACGTGACCCAGGGTACGGCGTTCTCGTTGCACAAAGGATTGTGGGTCGTAAACAATAATAAACAGCAAGCAGATTCAATTTAAATTTATATTTTTTTTTTGTATTATTATATTTCACTTTGTGAGAAGACCGACCGAATTATCCACACAGTAGTTGCATTATTTTGGAAATTATACATAAAATAAACAGAATAAACAAGTCTTAATTAATCAAACAAAATCAGAGGATGTATGGAAGTTTTACCATGTGTAAATAATTTAATCAAACAAATGTGAATTTATAAATAAGTTTCATTTTTGTACCTGAGCCATTTTTGCAAACTTAACCTATGTTAGAGATGCTCTCTTACAAATCATGGAAAATCAATCAAATATACAATGAAGAAAGCAAATGCATGTATCTATTTAAAAAAAAAAATACATTTGAGCGGCTCCATAGTGTAGTTTACACCTTCACATGAAAGATCCCTGGTTTGATCCCAGTTGGAGACACAAACCCCTTTTGGGGTTGTGTCAGGAAGGACATCCGGCGTCTGCGAAACATGTGGAGCTACCCGCTGTGGAGACCCACGGAGATAACAGGCCTCTTTAAAAAGTGGCCAACTAGCCTGTATTTAATTTCCTTCCTTTTTCTTTTTTCTTTTTTGTCTTTATTTTCCTGTGATAAATACAGTCAAGGTAAAATGAAAGAACATCCTCTTTCAATTCTAAGGTTTTACTTAACAGGGCATAATAAAGATAATCTGGTCTTCAGCAATAATAATATATTATTATTTATTTTTATTACATTTTTTGAAGGACACACTGCACACACCATGCTGAGATATGCCAACAGTTTTCTGGAAATCACCTTGTTGTTGCAAAAATACAATTTTATGCCTGTCAGTCTATTTTATCTTTGGCATTTTTGCAGATGCCACTGATGAACTGGGAGCAAACTGTGCTGTGACAAGGTTTTGAGTTGGGTGTGTGTTAGATTTCACTCCTTGGTTAGTCCTTTCCATGCTGTCCAAACGTATACACCTCTGCATATTTAAATGATGCACAGGTAAACATCCTTCATGTCAAAATGCTGTAAAATAATGGTAAAATTATGAGCATCACCATACTGTGATCATATCCCACACCTGAGAAAAGGCAACAAAAAAAAAGAGGAAAAAAATGGGTCCCTGCTCATGAAGCTGACAGATCAAGAACAGTGTTAGATGTGGGAATGCATGTGAGAGAAATGCTCGTGCTAACAGAATATATGTTTGTGAGCTGATTGTAAGTTAGATTGCAGCAGATGAGTGTGTTGGAGACGAGCAGGATTCCTTTCAGAAGGTAAATGTTTGCCCAGATTAACTGATGGGAACGCCGGTAGAGGCACCTGGGAGACAAGGTGAGGGTGAGGAACTGAGATGGTTTCATTTGAAAACGAGAGCCTGAACAAGTCACTGCTATAACCATCTGAGAGGTACTGCCAACAAAATTCAGCACCGTTGGGCTTTCTTTGCATCGGCTGCCTCGACAAAACCAACATTTTAGTTTGAGTTCATTATTTTACTTCTTAGTGCTGCTGTTTATTTCTAAGGTGACGGCTGCACGTCACAGCTCTGAAACTTTAAGCTGGACTCGTTTAAACATTGAAGCTTCCTGTTTCACAGCCTGATGAAGGAGAGGACGTGGAAATCACTTCAGTTTGTCAGCAGATTTTGATTTTGATTAAACTGGTATCACTGGTGTGTTTTTTGCTGTTGCAGCTGCTGTTCCAGCAGCAGATCAGTACTTAGTACTGTACTACTGCTCAGGTGTTGCATATATTTATAAAAAAAATCATACTTAAGGTAAAATTTGTGATTGTCTACTGCCAGCAAAAAATAAAATGAATGCAGGCTGACATGCAAATGTGATTAAAAGACCAGAAGTACACATGAATTAAGGTTTATTGAACAATAAAATTGTTTCTTACAGATGATCGTCAAGTAAAGAGAAACTTTATAGATGCTTTTAAATTCTGTTACATTTATTCTTCTCACTGTTTAACAGCACCGGGGCTGCAGCTCAAAGAATAAAGAATAAAATGTTTCCACATCTAAACAGTAAAATCTATCAGATTCTCACGTCTCAGTGATGGAGCTGTGATGTTGAAAAGTCCGGTAACTACACAGCCGTTTTGCCGACATTCCTTCCTGACTTCAAACAGCCCTTTTAATACTGTACAGCGCTTTTCCTGTCACAGTGCTGACAGATGTGCAGCAGCTGCGCAGCTGTCCGTGTCTGTGATTGGTCAGCTGCTGCTCATACCCAGCCAGGGTTGGCTCACCACCTTTGTGTGACCGTTTATCCTGATTGCCGACGTAGGGGTAAGCGGGTATGTTGGCCTGGCTTTGTATTGCAGGGCCCTGACCTAATTGCATAGGCATTTGTAAGAGCTGCACATTGCAAAGTTTTGAGATGCCATTTTTCATATCTTCTTTAGATTGAGTGCTCTTTTAAGATAAAATAAGAACATTGTTAATCCCACAGGAAATTCCTGTGCCTTTTCCATGCTCAGTGCAGTAAAAATAGAAATACTGTGAGAGTAAAAACAGCAGAAATAAATTTAAAAACCACACAATAATCATTCTGAAATAGTTCTTTTCCCCCTCGAGCTACAGAGTCCCACTTCTTAGCATTCCCCATCTTATCCCAGCAGATGATGCACAGGCTGTTGACATCCTCAGATTCCTTCAGGTTAGTTTTGGTTTGGGCCAAAAAAGACAGTGACCCCCCCACCAAAAAAAGCTCTTTTACTGGGTTTATAATTTGCTGTAACTCATTGATATTTGTCCAAAGCAGAGAAGTGGTAAGCTTCCATAATCACCTGATATCAAATGTTAAAACCGATGGGAACAGCCTGGGGCATTCAACAGGAATTCAGGCCTGTTCAAACTGGACTTTGGGAGGCACATACGCAGTAAATCATTCCCTGTATTTCTTGACTGGACCGTGTCCACAAGGCTTACGGTAAACGTATCTAAATGAGGGCCTCCTAACCGCACGCTGATGTGGCGAGATCCCAGCAGCAACCTTATCTTCTGAATCACATGTTTACAGCAGAAATGGTCACATCAGGAAGACCGTACTAACTCTGACTGCAGCAGCCTCACTCTGTGGACCGCATTCAGAAAGCATGAATGAACAATTCAAACAAAGAAACCTCACAAAACAGTCATTTATTCCATGAACATCTGCATGAGGTGGAAGTGTAGGAGCATAATTCAGGTTTAGTCTACTATACTAAGACTATACCCCCCCCAAACATATCAGGCATGTACAGCTTTGGTTCACAGCTGAATCCAGTCATAAATGTAAGTGTAGTGTAGGAATATTTGCGAGACTCTTCTCGCAGTCAGTGAACTCTGCGGTCTGATGTCAGCGGTGAGGGTGACGGGCGATGCTGATGGATAAGATGGAGGCGGATGTAGTGGTCATGAAAGTAAGTGGTCACAGCAAGAGGGGGGCCCAGCAGCAGGAGCAGCCACACTAAACCGTTGCCATAGTTTCCCTGGAAATAGTCTCCGAGGAATACCGCAACCAAGAGCTGGAAAGAGGGGAGGTGGTGTTAGCTCAAGAAATACGGCAATTCTGACAACATAATGCATCGTGTCAGACGGCAAAGATAATGATCACAACACTAAAACACACAGGGTTAAGATTTCAATGTGTCTCCATTTGCAGTGTGCATGTTTCCACAGTGGCAGATATCTAACCCAAGTGAAAGAGTGCAGCAGGGTGTACCGTACATGAATGACGGAGCCGGATCCCCACACAGGTAAATCAGCAGCAGCTGCCACTGGTTCAGTATTCTCACCTCAAACACCATCAGGAGGAAGATCCACAGACGGCAGCTGTGCAGGGGCAGAGCAATCACACACTGTGTGGGAGAGAAACCATCGCAGCTCATTAGTATTGTCAGAGATGATCCAGACCTGATCCTCTTAATCCTAAAGCTACAGGCTGCAGTTCACCTGGTCCTGCAGCAGGGGGCACCTGCATGATAGGCCTATATAATTACAGCTGCTTCTAGGCAGGAACCCATTTTTTCTACTTTTCACAAAAAGCTGTACAAACAGCAACACTTATGTCCTTTGGGTTTTCCTATAGGGAAGCCAAGTTTGTTCATAAATCTCTAGCATCCTGCTTACGCATGCTGACTGATCCATTAAGGTTTAACAACAGGACACGCTCCATCGATGACATAAAAAAGACTCCTGATATTTTCCTCATCTCGTTTCCTTGGCCTCAGTGGAAAAAACATCATGAGGAATCATGATATTATGAGTCAAGGGGAGATTTGGATCAGATTTCATAGGAATGCTCTGAGAATCTGACTCCCCTCCAGAAAAAAATGACTTAATGGAGTGATGGTGGATGTTTGTGATGTGGGGTGAAACTACAATGTCCCACCGACGGACTACAACCATCACAGATACATCACCCAGTGCTTAAACCTGGGCAGCAGGGGTGGCCACTGAACACTGGTTCACCTTTGCAGCATGTCTGATTATTTCTGCACAAACTTGGGCTGAACATTATTAGATTGCTGTAACTTGTGCAGGATTTCCCACATATTAAGTGCTAGATTTATGGGACTCGATTCAATTGTGCCAGTGCACTGAAATTCAAGCCCTCCAGTCTGTGGCTGCAAAGATGGTCCTGTAGCAACATTATTATGATGTTTTAGGATCAAGAACAAGAAGGTAAAATCAGATACACCCATAAGCAATGGTCCACTGTATCCTGTGCTAAAGGAGGTAAGAAGGGAAGCATCAAATCACTTTTCCAAACATGCCAGAAAGAGCAGACTGTACCTCACAAAGAGCAGCAGACATCAGGAAGACCAGCAACTCAGCATGTGATGGAGAAACATTCCTCTCCACCAGCCGTGTGTATATGTGTCTTTTTATGCATGAAAAGAAAATCATGTAAACAAAACACTCAGATGTCAAATGAGTGAAATCTGTGGTCAAATTCAAACACTCAGCCCAAAATATGAACACAGTACCTGTGACACCACTTCTGAAAGGGAATATTCCAGTTCTTCCAGAAAGCAGTCAAAGTTCTGGCGTTCCTGTGAACAAAACAAACTGCAATTATCCTGCAACGTTGCTGCAAGAGAACGACACAGTTCACAGTAACAGCTCCGGGCAACTGACCACCAGTCTCCGTAAAAATGGCGATCGCCGAAGCGCAGCAGTTCTGCACAGAAGTTCAGGTAGGAATGGCTCAGGAAGAAGAAGAGGAGCCAGAGGAAGTGTGTCGGTGCCTGACAAGAAAATATGTGATAGCAATACCAATATACCACACATACAAACTGTTCTCTCTAATTATTATGGGCAAGGACAAAAGAAAACATTTAAAGGAATCCAAAGTCACTAACCACCAGTCCCACGAGGCGCTCCACTCTCGTAGTGATGGCCATGCTCTGGATACAAGGAAACAAGGAGAAAGAACAGTGGATTCATCGGGGTGGAAGCCGGCCTGGTTCGAACGTTCACAGCTGGGATTGTGTTTCACTTACAGAGAATGAGATTTCTGATCTCTGGAAGATGGGCTCAATCCACTAGGAGGAAATAAAAGATTCAAGAGTCATGAAATTTCAACTGGATGCTAAAGTAAATAACAGTCTAAAGCAGCCATTCCCAAAGTCAAGAGCGCTGCGGCGATGAGGCCCACCCAATCTTAAATCTTCACTCTCATCAAAATACAAGAGAAAGTAATGAAAGAGATTTTTCTTGAAAACTGTATTTAAAAAAAAAACATTAACAACACGGGCTGTTGGCTGTAAAAGTGCTCATGCCAACATGTGGGACACAAACTTCAACACAAGAGCAGTAAATTTAGGTCAGAGTAATGAGTAATATCACAAACTAACCTCCTCCTGTTACCAGTTTAATTCAGTTTTTATATAAATGAATACATTTTTATAAATATATATCTGTACATATGTGTGAGTAATTTCAAACTGAATTTCTATTACTGTGGCCCCCCCTGCAGTACCTTGCAGTCCACTAGGGGGCCGTGCCCCAGACTTTGGGAACCACTGGTCTAAAATAGTGATGGGAATTCCGGCTCTTTTCAGAGATCTTAGTAAATTAACTACTAATGTAAAAACATACATTGTATCAAATGTTTATTTATATACTCAACATAGAATAGAGTGCTTCAAATACAAAAGTCTGACACTCAGAAACACCGAGGGCCTTTGAGGGTTCCACAAAAAAAAACAAAAAGAACGGAAAAAAAAAAGAAACGTCTCACCATCAGGAGCCCGTCGTTCACTTCCAAGAGTTCACTTCTCTTATCACTAGTCTAAAACATGCATCAATTTCCACGACTCACTACTTCAAGAAAAACCAGCTGCAGATTTTACTGATTTATAGACACAACATCAAATGCAGAGAGGCCAGTCGAAGGCTCTGATTTCAGTTTGATGCAAAACATGTTGCAATAACAGCACTCCCTGACAGCAGCAGTCTCCCGAGCAGGGCAGCGTGCCCCAGCACACCAAGAAAACTGCACAGGAACAGGTTGAGATGCCAAACCACACGAGCATTTTAAGGAAACATATCATATAAAAAAAAAAACACACGTGAGCAAAGAGCAAAGTGCATTTTACGGCGGGTATCTTCAATTCTACTTCTAATTTACACACATCCCCCCATCAGCGAAACACGCCTTCACCGCCGTGCCAGGCACCACTGACACCCCCAGAGGTGTGCACATGAATATAATAGTGATGCTGTACCTGCTGCACAATGCCGACCATGATCTGGACAACAACCACCTAAAAGTAGAAAATGCAGTGATTACATTTTATTGTCCTGGAGGGAAAACACTCAGAAAGATTTAACAGATATGATGCAACACTGTGATCAGTCTTAGCTGTCAGACATCAGTCCTTAAAAAATCAGAATCAAACAAGAAACCAGAGATAACTACAAACACTATGACATCAGCGGGTATACGCACACATTGGAGGGGCTGAAGCTCACCAGGCAAGAAAAAGTTTTCAAATTCAGCAAAATTTTCTGAGCACCCTTAGCGTTACCATGCCAACAGAGGATGAAGACCGCTCAGTCGTAGACTTATAATGAGAAAATTGAGGGTCACCCAAGTTCGCATCATTAAGAGCTTATATTTTCCTTTCCCACACAGCAGAAAGCTCACCATCTCCAGCAGTCTGTGCAGCAGCTTGTTAATGCGGACCCTGGGAGTGCGCGGGAAGCCTCTCTGGTAGCACAGAGTGGGTGCGAGGAGGAAATAGTAGAGATCTGAGAAAATAAAGACAGAGTCAAAAACAGAGAAATGCTTTGCTGTGAGTCACTATCGTGAAATGAAGCAGGTGTTACCTCTGAATGTCAGATGCTCATTGTGGTCTTTTTGTGGTTCAGGTCCGTTCTGGTCTTTCTCTAAAAAAATAATTTAAAAAATTGTAGTAATTGTTGTTCTTCTAAGGCGGAGTCAATGAAAACTTTAGTGATGGAGGGATACCTAAATGAGCCAGACGGTACCAACGATTAGTTTCCTGGTATGAGTAAAGCTTCATCCCCAGAACAGTGTAGAACAAGAGAGAGAGAAAAGCGCCACCTGGTGGACAATAAAACACAAACAGCCTTTCCACAGCAGACACTGACACATTTCAGAAGATAATAAGCACAGATGTTTACATCACACTTCCTGGTTTGGTGTCATGGCTTAAGCCAGGCATCATCAGTTCCACCAGTGCGACTGTGAGCTGTTAAACTGAACGAAGTGAATAAAGGTCTGTCACATGCGATACGCAGCTGCCAGAGGGGATGTAAAAAAATTCACATCTTTCTTTCCCGTAGCATCTACCTGCAGAGCGTTCACCTTTGCTGGCAGTGTGTTCTAATTGGACCCAACCAGCACACCAACTGTTGGAGGAGAACTGCCTAAATAAATACACTCACCGGCCTCTTTGTTAGCTGCACCCGTTCAACTGCTCGTCAACACAAATATCCAATCAACCAGTGGCAACACAACGCATTTAGCCAAGCGGACGTGGTCATGATGGCCTGCTGAAGTTCAAACCGAGCATCAGAACGGGGAACAAAAATGAATGTAGCGTGGCTGTTAATGCCAGACAGGCGGGTCTGGGTGTTTCAGAGACCGGTGGATTTTCCCACACAGTCATCTCTGAGCAGCAGTTTGCTGGAAGAAAATGCCTTGCTGAGGTCAGAGGTTAGAGGAGAATGACCGGAGCTGATAGGAAGGTAACAGGACCTCAAATAACCACTTGTTACAACCACAATATGCAGAAGAGCATCTCTGAATGCAGAACACATTGAGCAGAAGACCACACAGGATCCCACTCCTGTCAGCTAAGAACAGCAAACTGAGGGTACACTTCTCATGGGTTCATCAAAAACGGGAAACAGAAGATTGGAAAAACGTTGCCTGGTCTGATGAGCCTCCATTTCTGCTGCAACATTCAGATGGAAGGTCAGAATGTGGCATAAACAGCATGAAAGCATGGCTCCATCCTGCCTTGTATCAACAGTTCCCAACTGCTGCAGGGCGAGAGGCAGGGTACACCCTGTACAGGTCTCCAGCCTGTCGCAGGACTATGCAGGTCACAAAGCTCGAATCATCTCAAACTGGTTTCCTGAACGTGACACAGTCACCAGATCTCAGTCCAACACAGCACCTTTGGGATGTGTTGGAATTGGGGGGTGGGGGTGTGTGACAATATTGTGTTAATATATGGACCAAAATCTCTGAGGGATGTTTGGAGCACCTTGTTAAAGCCACGTCACGAAGAACTGAGAAAGCTCTGAATGTAAAAGGACGTCCTACCTGCTACCAGTGACGTGTACCTAATGAAGTGGCTGATGAGTGTACATTGCAAAGGAACTCATTACAGTAAATATGATGCAATGACGGTGCACATGTTTAAAGTTGTTACCTGTTGGCATTGTGGGTTCACACATGAGGACTGCAGCAGGAAATAGAACCAGCAACCCCAGATTAGTGAGGTGTAACCGATGCGTGTTGGTGGCAGACAGCATCGCCTGACAAACAAATTCATATTTTGAGCTGATAACAACACAACTGGTACACTTTCATCCACAACATTATGGATCTAAAAGAGAAAAAGCAGCTCTCACCTTTTCCTGGGAGCTCTCCAGGAGCAAAGCTACCAGAGCAAACATGTTGGCAGCTGGAAGAAACATTTTGTTGGTTCTCAACAACAAGTTTGCTGCTGGAGCCACACATTCCCTTCCCAAGGCTAATCTAAAGTCAGCTCATATCATTCGGCATGTGTTTGTATCTCTGCTGCAGTTGTACAATTAGTTTCTCACCCACAATGAGAACAACTGACGACCAGTTGCAGTTGTCCTCAATCAGATGCCCCCAAACTTTTTGGACATCTATCAAAAATCCATATCTGTTGGGAAGAGGAAAACAAAGCCAAATGTCTTTACAGAAGCACGGGAGTTCATTCATTCTGGATAAAATACTGCAATGAATACTAAAATTTAGAAATGTCTGAAAATGTCTCTACACCAAGCTAGCACATAGACTTTAGATTAGATGATGCCCAAAATTTTAAGTCCTTTTTGGAGACCATGTGGGAGATTTCTGAGCATGAAACTGCCATGGTTTTAAAAAAATCACAAGGTAGAGAATTTAAAATAAAAAAAGAAGCTTATTTGTAGGTGAGCAGTTTTACAGATATCTAAATTTATTACAGGGGAAGTCTTTGGACAGCGATGACCAGTGCGAGGAAAACTGCTGTTTGCCAAAATTAATCCCATTTTCAAATGGTCTGCGAGTCTGTGGACGGCAAAATGCTTCAACAGAACCTCGTAAGAGTTCCATCAAAGCCGTCTCTGAGCTTTGTTGTCACAGAAGAGTCACATCATAAACCCAGCAGGAGTCATCGTATCCTTAGACACGTGTTCAAGCATCATAAACAGCTGAAGGAGTGCTCAGTGGAAATTTGCAGCCTCCACTGTTCAGTCACATTATGTAGAAACTGCTTAGAATAGTTTCTGTTTGCCAAAGCTTCAAAAATTTAAAGCTGTTTTTTAGTCGTTTCTAAGTCGTTTCTGAGCACTGCAGAGCTACAAAACGACAGACCTGAAAGGGTCTGGAGAAGTCGTAGAGAACGTGGGTCAGTGAAGGTCTGGGGAGGCGTATCCATGGAGGGACACACACAGACCTCTACAGGATAGGCAACGACACCCTGACTACAATCAGGTATCAGGATGAAATCCTTGGAGCTGTCAGACCCTACACTGGTGCAGTGGGTCCTGGGTTCCTCCTGGTGCCTCATGTGGTGAGAGCATGCAGGCAGTTCACTGAGGATGAAGGAACTGATACCACTGACTGGCCCCCACGCTCCCCTGACCTAAATCCAACAGAACACCTCTTGGGCGTTATGTTTTGGTCCATCCAACACTGCCAGGTTGCACCTCAGACTGTCCAGGAGCTCAGCGATCTGGGAGGAGATCCTCCAGGACACATCCATCATCCCCGATGATGTCGGACATGCACACAAGCTACCGAGTACCATTTTGAGCTGCTGCAATAAAATTTTGGCAAAACAGATCAGCTGCATCATTTTGTCACTTTGATTTTGGGGTGTCTCTGAATTCAGCCTCTGTAGAGTGATACTTTTTAATTTCCATCAAACGATGCGGGATCCTGTCATTCCTAACGAGTCCATATCAGTACAGATATCAGCATGATTTTTTATCCCATTCAGATCTGATGTGCTTTCAGTGTTCCTTTATTTTATTTATTTTTTTGAGCAGTATACATTAATCATTAGATAGAGGCAATTATAAATTTGTATTTTCAAGATAACTAAAGAATTGTTCACATTCGTTTGCAGCTTACAGTGGTTGCATTGTTTGTAGCTAACATCGGGTGTCAAGCTCAATTTCACCAAGTGAATCTCATCAAGGGCCAAACAAACATACCTGATTCACACGCAGCTACTGTACAATCTGCTCCAATAAAGCCCTCGAACATGCAGCTAACTCACAACAACCTGTTTCACAGACCTGAATCATGTGGTGAATCATGGAAGAGTGAAATGATCGAGTTTTTATCAACGATGGTGCACTCCACATGGTCAGATCATTCTAAGATTTCATATCTGAATCACAGAAAGTTACACCGCTGTCCTTTTTCCCCCTCATGCACTAAAACTGTGATCGATGCAACTTTAACTCTCATTGCGATACTTAGAGTAAGCACTGGCACAGAATGCTGAGTGCAGTTTTTCATTTTATTCAGCTATGATTTCACCGATCACTGTTTTTCAGTCACGCGTGCACAGGATGGACAGAAAACAGAAACAGTGAAATTAAATCCACCACACATGAAAATTCAAGCCCAAAAAAGTCGAGCAGCCATTTATACTCACTGTATGAAATTCTCCAGGAACAGGTGAGCATGAGTCAGGACCTTGAAAATCAGAAGGACATACATATAGTAAATAAGTCAAAATGTAAGCGCTTTTATAACTCAGAAATCAGAAGGAGGGGCAGGAAAACCGACCAGCAGGATGATGATCCAGTTGAGGATGCCTCTGTATCCGGTGAAGCTGCTGTTGGAGCTCAGCAGAGAGTCTTGGACGCTGTGGCAGCTGCACAAAAACACATTCTCATCATCTTTGGGCAGTAAATATTATCCCGTCAGCTCTGATATGACTGCACTCTGTGTAATGGATTTTTTTTTAGGGGGGTTAACCCCCAACATTTTGGGGCTTTTTAAAAATTTGAGTAAAATATCTGAACCTTCATCCACAGGAGAGGACTCGTATCCGCCTCACGGACACATGATGAAGGCAGCAGAGAGCTTACCAGAGCAGGGATGCATACGGATGTTCTTCTTCACTGGTTAGATCAGAGGCAGAAATGGGAGCACTGTCATGGAGGCTTGCACCGTCCTCTTCGACTGAGGAGGAGGAGAACCTCTTCTTCATCACAGCCATCTCCAAGTCTGAGGGTCGGTCCACCGAGCTGAAGGTCAGAGGTGCTCGAGGTCGTCGTGACAGCCAGGAAACGCTCACAGATCAGATTCCCATCACTCTCCTGTCAGATGCTTCAGCTGAAATACTGAGATAATAAAGTATGAACATAAACATTAAACAGTGTCATGTTTTTATTGTGTTTCATGTGAGAAATAAAACTCTACAAATTCCATTAAAAATGCTTTTTTTCTTTTAATTTCTTGGCAACAAATCTGAAACACAATTTACCGACTGAACTGTTTCTTATGTGATGATCCATCCTGCTCCAGAGAGCTCGGGGTTAGACAGTGCTGTGCAAAAGTCTTGAGCCACCCCTCATTTCCTATTTTCCTAGAAGAATGGGAAACACAGCAAACGTGCAAACACACATGGAAATACAGAATATAAGACCGTGAAGAGATCACTCCACAGCTGATAGTGTTCCACTATTTTCTACCACGGTATGTTTTTACTGCATTGACAGTGTGTTTGGGATCATTGTTGTGCTGAAAAATGAAGCCAATGCCAATCAGATGCTCCCAGATGGTGTTACATGGTGGATCAAAATCTGACGGGACTTTTCTGCATTCATGATTCCACCAAGTTTGAAAAGACCTCCAACACCACTGACTGAAACGCAGCCCAGACCAGCAGACACTCAGAGTTACACCTCACTCCTGACCTCCTCCATACAAACCGATGTGGATTTGAATCAAAGATTTAAAATTTGGATTCATCACTCCTTGTGTACTGTAACATACCTCAGCCTTTCCTCCCTGTTTCCCTTCCTTAAGAATGGCTTCCTGACAGCTGATGAGGCTTCAGTGAGCAGCAGGTGGATCAGCTGAAGGCCCAGATGTATCTCTCAGGTCCTGTCAGATCTGTGCTGGATTTGTTCCTGTTTCTTCTTTTGTCCTCCATGTGTCCAGTCTAATCTAATATTTTAGGGACACATTGCACAGCACACTGAGATATACCGTTTTTGGCTGATGTCTCTCCTGGAATCACCTCGGTGGTGCAACAGTTTTTTCTGCCTGTCAAACTGTTATCTTTGACATTTTTCATAAAATTCAACTATTCAACAATTCATAGTTTAAATGGGTTCTTCACTAAGTTGCGAAGACACAACACAGGTTAGGAGTCTTTTTTATGCTTTAATGATTCAGAGGTCAGCGTTAAGTGGCTTTAAAGTTCCTCTGAAAATGGTCAGGTACACAGACTGGACTGAAAACGAGTGGAAAAAGCAGCCAGTGCCCAAAGAACCCTGAAAGACCTTCACAAAGCTGGAGATCTGCTGCTCAAGGACACTAAAAAAATAACAAATTCTGTCTCAGCAAAATGTAAGCAAAATGTAAAGAAATACGGAGTGAGTCAAGACTTTTGCACAGTACAGTACTTGTTAACATTTTCTATCTCATGTATAATCTTTGCCATGTTTGAAACGACGATGCAGGCTGTGCAGAAGTGAGCGCACCGCAGCAGATCGTTTAAATGAAGCTGCACCTTGAAGAAGAATTCAAACCAAATCGCTGTATTGGATTATCAGTTTAGCGCTTTATCGTCAGGATGCACCGGTAAGCATAAAGTAAGTGCCAATGTTAGCCTTTCCCTGAGCTATTGGTTCAATTTGGGATAATTCGGCATGCATGCTAAGTATTAATAAGCTATTTATTTAATGCAGTCACACTTTCTCGCTCAAACGAGCCGTCGTTGTAGGTATCTTATGATTAAAAGCCAATAACTTGGATTTGTATTGCTGCTGGGTAGATAAACATGTATGCCGAATTAAACAGCTGCCCGAGACACTTTAGGGAGTCTAATCTGCTAATTTCAAATTTAGCGGAACACCGGCTGCTAATCAGTGAAACTTTAAATTCCTGCAAATCTAAAAAGAAGCTCGGCGTGACCTTCCCAGGCGAAAGAGAAACATCCTACCGCGTCATCCTCCGCGCGACAGCATCCTTTCTACCAGGTCCACTCCTCCCAGCATCCGCTGACTGTCAGCTGACTGTCCCACAGGGTTTGTCCACAGAGAGCTTCTCTGACCTCTGAGTCCATCTGAGAAGGTGATCTCAGCATGAAGCCACTAGAACCTTTTATTTTGAAACATTCAAAATAATAGTCCCCTTAAAGGAAGAAAATCCTTTGATTTAGTCTTGATAGTCTTCACTATTGTAATTTTGGTGCCTAATATGGTAGCCTATGTTCTATAATATGTATACTATATTGCTAAATGTCTTCACTCACCATCCAGATCACTGAGTTCAGGTGTTCCAGTCACTTCCATGTCCACAGGTGTATAAACCAGCACCTAGGCATGCAGACTGCTTCTACAAACATCAGTGAAAGAATGGGTCGCTCTCAGGAGCTCAGTGAGTCCCAGCATGGTACCTGATAGGATGATGATATGATAGGAAGTCCAGCTGTGAAATTTCCTCACTGCTAAATATTCCACAGTCAGCTGTTAGTGGGATTATAACAAAGTGGAAGTGATCGGGAACGACAGCAGCTCAGCCATGAAGTGGTAGGCCACGTAAAATCACAGAGTGGGGTCAGAGGATGCTGAGGGTCATAGTGCACAGAGGTCACCAACTTTCTGCAGAGTCAGTCACTACAGACCTCCAACCTTCACGTGGCCTTCAGATCAGCTCAAGAACAGAGAGAGCTTCATGGATGGGTTTCCATGGCAGCTGCATCCAAGCCTTCCATCACCAAGCTCAATGCAAAGTGTCGGATGCAGTGGTGTAAAGCACGCCGCC
>JASGAU010380006.1:8167-23411 GCA_030220045.1 Australoheros facetus
GTTCATCTCTTTTTTGAAGAAGATGATATCAGCTCCTCCTTCATCTTCCTTCTAGCTGAGACCTTTTGTGTGTCTGATGCTTCTGGCTTTCTGGGGTTTACCGTTTATCATCCTTTTCATAACCAGCTGCCGACTCCCTTCACTCCCTTTCAGACAAAGTCACCAGGTGAGCATCGATCTCGGCCTCTGAAAGAATCCTGGAACACAAACGCACAGTTTAATGGTGATATTTTTTCATTCTGCCCACACGCACATGCACATATGCACACACGCGGATATCGAGAACAAGCTCCACATGTGAGCCCTTGCTTTGATCTCAACCCCTGGCTGTTTTTAGTTTTAGGGAATTTCCATTACAACACCGGCCGCTTTTTCTCAAATTATTTAGCAATAACATGATACGGCCGACACATTACCGACATTTTAGCACTTTCATCCTTTTAATCAGCAATGCCCTGCTTCGTTTTAATTTGGGGGTTTTTATGCACAACTAATTTAATGCGGCAGCTGAGTCATGAAAAAAAACAAAAAAAACTTTTTACCTGCAGCCAAGATCGTGTTCTTACTCACAGCTATCAAGAAGCTATCTCCCTTTGTTTCAGAAAAAGACTCACTTGAATTTGGGCTCTTGTGCAGTGACGACTCCGATCTCTAGCTCTGAGGGCTTGAAGTCGATGGACAGAACAGTAGACAGACATGAGATAGCTGTCTGTTTGGAGACAAAGGGGAGAGCTGTTAAGAAGGAGAGTCTGTGAAATAGATTTAAACATATTTAATAAATCACAATTCAGAAAATGAAAGTAAAAGACAAAAATGCATGCTTTCATTAGATGGGCAATTAATTGTCCCAAGGAGCTGCATGAGAAACCAGGACTGTTGTAGAGGGCTGCAACAATAAGTTTATAAAGAAATGAAACTAATATTGAGGAATTGAGTTTGGCTGATTCTCTGTATAATTGTAGGGTCTTTACCCACAATACAAAGCGCCTTGAGACGACTGTTTGTTGTGATTTGGCGCTATATAAATAAAATTGAATTGATTGATTTGGAGAAGCTGGGCCTCATTTCTAATTACTGCAGGGCTTGTTTGAAGTTCCTTTAACATCAAAAATTACAACCTCCCTTAAATGACTGATTCCAACTTCAAGTGGCTTGGAAAATACCAAGCAATTCAACAAAATTACCCCCCAGAGTCCCAGCTATAAAATTCACATACATGTCCTGACATACAAATAAAATCACCTAACTCCTTTAGTCGGCTGTCCACAGAATATCCTGTAAAATCCCCAACATTCCCAAAGCACCATAAACAGTAAAAACACCCTGCAGTCTTCATCATTAGTACTACGGTCATAGTTTGTGTATTTGGGTGTCTTTTACCTCTATAGCCTGCTCGTAAGTCCAGTCCAGCTTCTTCTTGACTTTCTTTTCCAGGAAACTAGTGGCCTCGGTCTGTTTCACTCCAGCTGCTGTGGCCTTGAAGCCACAGTAGTAGCCGGCTGGATCACACTTAAACAGCTGTGGGCCCAACTCCTCGTCCATCCCGATCACTACCATACCTGCAGGGTGGAATGAAAACAGGAGAGGAGTAAAAAACAACAAGAAGTCATATAACCCTCTGAAACATTTACATTTATGCTAAAATTACAAAACAGGTTTCAGTTTTAATACATGGAGTGATATCAAAATAAAAGCAAAAGTGTAGATTTCACTAAAAGCTCCTAACATGCACAATCTTCAATGCACACACATGCATATCACGTACAGCAGCCTAGCGGTCTCATCTCTGCGTTCTGGGTGTAGACCTGGGAGATGTCGGCCATGCGTTTACACAGCATGTCCACGGGGACCTCGTAGCCATACTTGTACATCCAGTTAGCTGCCTCGTACCGTGCACGCTGCACCTGAGACCTGCTGTCAGCTGGACAGAAGGAAGAGACAGAAAATAACTTCACACACAACCACAGACCAGACGGTGTCACTTTAAATTACTGTTAGAAACATTTTGATGCATGCTGCTTGGACACAGGCTCGTTTTAATAAATCACTTAAGTCAGATTCAAGTGTGACGGCCCTCAGGTCAGGTCTATCCCCACAGGAGGTCTGATTGGGTTCATTTCCATTTGAATTCTGCTTAAGTTTAGGTAATCTAGAGAGATTTGGACAACAGTATCCACAAATTTTGGGTTTGGATGGGTGTGCTGGAGGACAATAATATTCAAGTGCTTTATCTTTTTTAAATTTTAGATTAAATTTGATTAACTGCTCTGGTATGGTATAGCAAGTTTATCCCTTTAGGATTGGTCGCAGGCTCTTAGAGTTAGCTTGTTGCAGGGTGAAAAAGTTCTGGGTCATATCAATACCTACGGAGGGAAAACTGCAAAGTAGGGACATTCTGGATCCTCTGATTTTCACTGAATAAGCAGCTGCTTGAAGACTCCAGTTGATTCCGGACCTTAAGAGTTACTCTACGCCCTCTGTTTAACGGCAGAGATTGTTGTCTTCCAGCTTAGTTTTGTTGAATCAACACAGAGCCTACGCCATAGTGGGCATGTATACTTGTGCAATGATGCAATCATGTTGGACTTGAGCAACAAGTATATTCACTGAAACACAGAACCGACTGAGTGCTTACATGGATTGTCAGTTCACTTGAACTGGTTTGGAGGACCAACAGTGATGCTGTGTACAAGAAGGGGATGAACACACTCTACTTTCCAAGGAAGCTCATATCCAACCCTTTTACTACCACAGGGGTTACTGGTGACCCCTGTGGTGTATGCATCAAGATGCTGGCGATCCTCAGATTTATACTGTAATTATAACTGTAAATATTATTTATTAATATCATTTGCACTCCTACCTGCTATAACTCTCTTTTGTGCAATTGCAGTCTAATTTTTTTGGTTTTCTTTAACTTCCTTTTTATTATTTTATGAGATGTATATAAAATTTTGCACTACCTCACATAATAAAGCCTCCATTATGGGCCTGTGGTACTTTTAACAATATTGTATTCATTATACCATTTATATTTGTATTCTTTATGCTGTTACTCTAACACAGGCATGCCACTTGTGGGCTCAGTAAAGTAGCTATTAGAAATTATAGCCCATTATATTTTCTTCAACTAAGGTATTATCCTTGTAGTAATCACAGCATGTTTACTACCAAACAGATGAATCACAGTTGTTGAGCTCTGCGTCAGAGTGTTGTATATTCTTTTCTGGGAAGGTGCATTACCAGCTGTGCCACTGCCTACTCATGATTAGATTAAATCGACTTTTATGGAGGGACTGACGTTAACTTGTTCTCTTCTTAATATTTCATGGGGTTTGACTTGTCACACGTCCAATTATTTGCTGTCCTGTCCAGCTCTAAATTTTATCACTGCTCATACCCATAGTAATCTCAAATGTCTCCCCCTCTGGTCTTAAAGGTTTCCCCAGTTCCCGGGGCTGGGAATGTCCAAGACATGCTGGAGTGGGAGAAGAACCATTTTAAGGACCAGGTGGCATAGTTTTAATTGTATATATATATCAATATTGTTTTTCCAGTATCTGGGTCTGTCATGGAATGTGTCAGATGAGATGCTACTTACTAGGAATGATCACTGTTCTATTATGTTTTTCCATGTATTGGTAGTTTGCTGTGATAGATTTCATTATGTGATTTTTTCCCCACTCTTATGTTATTCTATTAGTTTTCAGTCCTCACAAGATTGTGTACATTTTTATCTTTAAATGTTCTCTTTTTTAATATAAGCCATAAACCTGCCACGGACTACTGATGAATATTAGTGTATATGGCTAAATCTGGCACTTTAATGACAGACCTGAGTCTTCCTATTAAACACTGTCCCTTCTTGAATAAAACCAACAAACAACAGCAACAGATATGAGTGCCACATGACCCTTATCTGTTTACTCTGAGACAGCGCTGTTTGTCCTTTCCTCTCCTGCACTTAAATCTGCTCCTCTTCTTTGTTCTACAACTTTTATTATCCACAGGAAAAAAAAAACATAGGGTGAGTTTGGACACACTCACCCATGGCCCTGGTTTATGGCATTAAAGGCATACTCTGAAGATCAACAGGCAAAAAATATATACATAAACATCAAGACGGGCGTTTTAAAAAGGAAGCAAAGTAGCTACTTGTTTTGAATGCTTCCTTGTCATCAACAAGCTGGAGACAAACCTCAACAATTTTATGAAAAACACATAGATGTTTTGAATGGATTCCCCTGCAAATTTTCACTTCCCAGAGTCACTACTACATCACTCCTAGAGGTGGTTTTAATGTAACTGGGTAACTGGATGGTCTTCCCCAAAGAAGAAGATAACTAAAATGTAAATGCGTGAGATTTATTGCAACATCAGCTATATCTGCTATTTTAACTCCAAACCACAGCTCCACTGGCTCACTTGGAGGCTTCATCACTGCCAAATCAGCACATTTTTAAAATTATTTTTATAAGAAACTGTTTCTAAAACAATATAGAAGAATGAGGAAAAAAGCTGAATATTGTCCCCGACAAGCAGCCAGACTGACGATCGGATGATCGCTGCTGCTTACCGGTCATGCCGGTCATAACACAGCCTATGTTCTCTGTGATTCTGAACAGGTGTGAGACTGTCGTGGCATCCAACAGCTTATCCTGAGGAAAAACACAAAGAAAGACACTGCTAACAGACGAAATCGCCACATGGGCCACAATGGATGCAGCAATCAAAATATGAAATAAAACACAAACACAAATATGAAATAAAGCAAACTCACAGGAACTTTCCTCTGCGTCACGACCACAGCGCAGTCCGTCCCTCTGACTGCCACAGAGGTCAGCCCGCCCTGGTTTATGGCTTTAAAGGCATACTCTGAAGATCGACAGGCAAAAAATATATACATAAACATCATGAGTGAACATTTGAAAAAGGAAGCAAAGCAGCTACTTGTTTTGAATGCTTCCTTGTCATCAATAAGCTGGCAACAAATGTCAACATTTTTATGAAAAACATGTGGCTGTTCTGAATGGACTCCCCTACAATTTTCACTTCCCGGAGTCACTACTATATCACTCCTCGAGGTGCTGATGGAGAAGGGTGAACAGCACCATTTTTTTTCCTGTTTTTTCCCCTAGTCGTCTTCTTCAGTGACACAGATTAATGGATGTATCACATTTTGTAATGCCATCACATCCCTGTCAGATTCTTCTGAAAAGATTTTTCCCCATCTGGGTTATTGAATAGAAAGCAATTATAACTCACAAAAGAATGAGGAAACTTTTATGAGTCATGTGCTCACTTATTCAGATCAGTAATTACATTTCCTTGTATCACTTAGCCTTTAAACAGAAACGCAAATATTATAATTTAATAGATTAATACCAAAGTTATTATCCTTTCCTTTTTTTTTCTTTTTTCTTTATTTGAATTTTTGCTTTCAAATCCACGTGGTTAACTTTCCAGGCCGGGTTTACTTGTTTCAATTATTATTATTTTTTAATGGTTAATTTTTGCTTGATTTTAGTTAGTTTCAGTGTTAGTTAGAAGACAGATTTATAGTCTAGGTAATGTGCTAGGAACATTTGATGGAAATTAAAATTAACAACCAACAGATGGCTGAATAAACAGTTCAAAGAAACCCCAAAAATCAAACTGAAAAAATGATGCAACAGGCTTAGTCCATTTAACTGAAATTTCATTGCAGCAACTCAAAATGGTACTCAGTAATTTGTATGTAGATCAGGCAAGCATGGGGGCCAGTCAATGGTACCAATTCCTTCATCCTCCATGAAATCCCTGCATACTCTTGCCACGTGAGGCTGGACACTGTCGTACACCAGGAGGAACTGACAACCCACTGCACCAGTACAGGGTCTGACATGGATATGCCTCCCCAGAACATTGCTGACCCACCACCAAACTGGTCATGCGGAAAGATGTTACAGGCAGCACAACATTCTCTGCGGTTCCTCCAGACCTATTTACATTTGTCACATGTGCTTAGGGTGAACCTGCTCTCATCTGTGAAAAGCACAGAGTGCCAGTGTTGGACCTGCCAATTCTGGTATTCTATGGCAAATGCCAATCAATGATTCTGTGGCTCCGGTGCAGTGAACACAGGGCCCACTAGAGGATGTCGGGCCCCCAGGTCAGTGACATTCACACCAGTGGCCTGCTGGAGGTCATTTTGTAGGGCTCTGGCAGTGCTCACCCTGTTCCTCCTTGCACAAAGGAGCAGATACACATCCTGCTGGCTCTCCTAAAGTAACTGCCTGTCTCCTGGAATCTCCTCCACGCTCTTGAGACTGTGCTAGGAGATATAGCAAAGCCATTTGACTCACTGTTGCCCCTCTAGAGCACCTGTTGATCCAACTTGATGAACAACTCCTTCTGCAACTTAACTGACCAGATCAATATCATAGAAGTTTAAGTGGCTTGATGCTATTTGCTGATTAAAAAGTGCTCCTTTAATTTTTTATTTTTTTTTAGCAGTGGTGAGCCTGGTGAGGTGAAGGTATGTTCTGGAGAGAACAGCAATGAAAGTCAGAAGAAGCAAGACATGCATGCGAATGAGAGGAAGGGGGTGGAAAGGTGAAGGTACATGCAAGAGGCAGATGTAGTGAAGGTGGAGGAGTTTAAATACCTGGGGTCAATCATCCAAAGCAACAGGCAGTACACAAGAGAGATGAAGAGGAGAGTGCAGGCAGGGTGGAGTGGGTGGAGACAAGACGAAAATGTTGAGGCAGATGATCTGTGACAGAAGGATAGCAGCAAGAGTGAAAGGGGAGGTGGGATGTAGTTTTTGGAGACAGTATCCCTGACAGAAAAGACAGGAGGCCGTGATGACGCTCTACTCGCAGTAAACATGCGCGTGCGCACTCATGCCGGTTATATGACAAATGCGACCAAAAACTAGAGCTAGTTTCAGTTTAGTCTTTTGAGTACACTCTTTTATTTCCTCGTGAAGTCTATTTTTATTACTCTAAAGTCAGTTACCTAAAATGCTTTGCTTTAATTATATGAAACCTATGTTGTTGCGTTAAGTCGGATTAACTACTTTATTACACTTATTTAACAGTAATTTACTTGTGACTGTTTTCCTACCCTACTGCACTGAGATGACATGATTAACCAGCTCTAAGCTGTGTGACTAGCGGCTGTTAGCATGGCAGTGATGACCGAGCACTTTCTACCGTTTCTCTCATTACTGACCTACTTGGTAGAGCCTTCCCTCCGGGGAGAAGATAGTGATGTGTCGGTCAAACCCCGCACTCGACCCCCGGGACATGACGGCAGAAAATACGTGAGGTAAAGGGGGCTAGACTGAATCTGAAACTAAACTCAGGTAAAAACAGAAGCAAAACATGGCACGAATCTGCACCGGAAGCAGCTGCGGGTTTTCATATCCGGGTCAACTTATCGTTTTTGCGTCGAAGAAGCACAACACAACAAAGCAGCACACACAGTCACTACCTGGTTACATAACGGGGGTTATTTTTAACATTAGTCTAGAGGAAAATCCATTAGTCCATCCAGTACCCAATACCATAAAAATCCATTATGACCAGTGCCCAATGTCCAAAACAAGTTGCCACAGGAAAAAGTGCTCTAATAGTAAGGTTATTAATTCATCTTCTCTACATTCATACACTTAAAAATAATTAATGGGAAGGTAGACTCCGCACACTAGAGAAAGCTCCCGAATGACTTTTGATACAATACTATAATATAACGTTTCGGGTACAGCTAGCAGCAACTCAAATTAAAATATTAGGCTTTGAGATAAACTATAGTTTTGATATTGTATTTTTAGGCAATACACCACCGGATTTGCACATTCAAGACAAATATCTAAGAGACCTTCCCAACTTTTGTAAATCTACAATTCGCCTTCTTAGATCTTCACTGAGTTCCTAGGACTTTCCCATTGTTCTGAGTATTGGTCAGTCCAATGAGTGATGCCAAACAAACCCTTTCTATCCTGGCAAATAGAAACTACCAGTTGTAGTCAATTTACATCTTGTCCAAGTATCCATAAGCTAATGACAAACCATATTTTAATGAAAAGTAGAGACAATTCAGGGACGGTAAATATTTATTTACAGGTCCACAGTTTTATCAAAAGCCTTCAATACCCATGTTTCTTATCCCAAACTGTAAAAAAAAAAAAAAAAAAAGTGTCCTCAGTGGTTTTTGTTGAGACACAGCCACTGTTGTGGCACTTCATAGGTGCTCCTGTCCTCTGTGTTGTCATAGGGGATGTGCCATGAGTCTCCTTCTGAGGTCTGGACGATCGTGTCATAGCTGGGAATACTCTGATTTTAAAAAACAAGCACGGTTAAAGTTGGCATGGTTCCTTCTTTGAGCCTAATTATCTGGCTTCTCCCTCATTCCTCACCTGAAATCGAACCCTTCTGCCCGCTGCAACATACCCGTCCACGACCAGCTGGTGGCCTCTCTGCCACTTGAAGAAGAGCCGCCTGGTGGCTCCATCTGGCAGACAGGCCTTGTGATCCCTCATCAGGTCCCTGCTCACAAACCGACAGTGGTTCCCAGAATGCAAAGTGGCGTACAACAGGAAGGGGTCATCCTCCGAACTGAAAAGCAGATGTACGAGCAGACTCTCTTCAACTACCAAAATACTGAAATAAACAGTTCTACATATGAATTCAGCCTGTGTTATGGTTTACTGTATTAGTCAGTTGCCCATATGTTGTAGCATCAACAAAAACATTTTGATATAAGATCTTTTGATTCATGAAAGAAATGGAGTGATTTGCCCTGACATGAGATTCTTTTTGTTTGTCGCTGCCTTTTTAAATAGATTCTCAGTGGATGGTAAGTTATCAAGATACTGGCTGTGTTTTTATGCTTTGTTGGCGTAACTCTACATGCAACTTAAATATGTCCCAAAACAAATACAGTTGTCTATATAATGTAATCTGTTACATTTATCCATTTTCTGCCACTTATCTGGGTCCAGGTTACGGGGGCAGCAGGCAAAGCAGAGATGCCCAGGCCTCCCTCTCCCTGGCCAGCCCCTCCAGCTCCTTAGGAGGAACACCGGGGCGTTCCCAAGCCAGCCGAGATATATAATCTCCAGCATGTGCTGATTGTGCCCCGAGGCCCCAAACACCTCACCTAAGAGGCACACAGGAGGCATCCTAGTCAGATGCCTCCTGGGTGCATCCTAGTCAGATGCTGAACCATATCAGCTGTATCCTCTCCATATGGAGGAGCAGTCACTCTACTCTGATCCCCTTCTGAGTGACCCAGCTCCTCACCCTGTCTCTAAAGAAGAACCTATTTTACATTTACAGAGAAAAAAGAAATTATAGGTACTATTCAAAATCTTTGGCAAAGGTGTTGCATCCAAATATATTCTTTTGAGCAAGGCAGGACAGACTAATATGGGTTTCAGGATTCAGAGCTGTTGCTTTTTGTTCCCTTTGAATGAGGTAATTAATGTAAAACACTCTTTCAGCCTTTACTATCATAATAGTCATTTTTGACCAAAAAAAAATCTGTGTGGAATTGCAAAACACATTCGAGCCCTATAATGAAGGTGACGCAGCCTGTTACGTATAAATTAGTCTAACAACATTACTGACAGATGGGGAAATAAAAAAAATACTTTTCACCACGTGATGACTATACAGTGGTCTATTCACTGTATAGTTTTCCCAATGGTTTCTAGATCCTCCTGAGACATTCCCAGGTCTGGGCCTTCTCACAGTTGGGCATTCCAGGTCAACCTCCAACGGGGGACATAGAGGGGGTATCCTAGTTAGATGCCAAAACCAACTCAACTGGTTCCTATCAGCACAAAGGAGCAGCAGTACCAGTCCAAGCTTCTTACCCCATCTCTAAGGCTGACAGACACCCGAGGGACAAAACTTCCCAAGGGAAAAAAAATTGGAGACCTCATTCTTTGGAACACTACATCAACCATAGATGATGGTTAGGATGCCAAAAAACTGCGAAATCAAAAGATTTCCCTTCTGGATCAGCTCTCTTTTCACCATGACAATCTGAAATAATACCCGCAATCTGTCAGCACACCTCACGATCCACCTTCCCATCATCAAGGACAAAGATCCTGAGATACCTGAGAAACAAACTCTCTCCCCAACCTAGAAGGAGTAATCCACCATTTTCCGGAAGAGAACAATAGCCTCAGACTTGGAGGTGCTGACGCTCATCCTAGCTACTAACCACCCAGTGCATGCTGAAGGTCTTTGAAGCAGTAAAAATAGTTACTGATTACAGTTTTACAGAGTAACTAATAATCTGTAACCTTCCCAGTACTGTTTTCCTGTCGGTTCTATGGAACATATTCCACGCTGTTCTTTTTGTATTATCATCATCGACAGACGCTCACATGTTGTCAGTAAAGAAACAATGGGCCTTTTGCTGGATGAGGTTCATGTTGTGTCTGTCCCAGGATCTTGAGGGCCGCAGCATGTGTTTCCTTCCCAGCACCAGGACAGTCAGGCCCTGACGCTCGACAAGCTCTAACACCACCGCCAGCAGCTGAAACACACACACACACACACACACACACACACACACACACACACACACACACACCTTTCTTTATATTCACTTTAAAAACCAGAACATTAGTAAAATAATTAGGATGCAAGCAGATGATCCCTCATGAATACTAGAAGTTTTAGGGGTTTTTTTGTTTTTGTTTTTCTTTGCATCTGCTAAAGCTGGCAGTTAGAAAAGGCGTGTAGGTCCTAAAAGAACTGGTAGCCAATGGACAAGATCTTGTGGTACTGGAAGCTTTCTACTTCTGGGCTGAGTAGCACTGACCAATCATGTTTGAGATAGCTTAGGCTGCATGCAGGGAAGCAGTCTGCAAGAAAATGCACTGGCTTAAATGCTAATAACAAAACTATAAAGCCACATTCTATGATGTCACTGGAACAATTTTAAAAGTAACTAGTCTTGCACATGCTTTTAATTAACCTAACCTCATTAACTGCATGTCTTTGGAATGTGGGAGGAAGCTGGAGTACCCAGAGAGAATCCACGCAGACACGGGGAGAACATGAAAACTCCACACAGAAAGGCCCCAGCAAGGTGGTGTAGCACTTGCTGTGAGGCAACAGTGCTAACCACCATGTTGTGCTGCCCAAAAATAAAAAATAAAAAACTAGTCTACACCATAGGTATTCTGTAACTGCAGACCCTTCTGAAAACCTACACTGTAACCTGATGTGCACCTCCCTGGAAATGCAACTACACGCCGCGTAGATGCTGCCCCAGGTATTATGATTGGCCTGTTAAGTGCTACAGATTCCTCCTGTGCATTTCTGGCTACTTTTTCGCTGCAGTTTTGAATATATCATTGAGAGAACAGGCCTCGTTGTCTGCAATATCTCTCCAAACTATGTCTGAAAAGTGTTTATTGAACAGTTTCAGATGCACGAACTGCAAATACACAGCGCACTGTTTTGCCCCAAATCCTTGTCCAGCAAACCTCTCAGCTACAAGTGAGTTTTTATCCATTTGCAGCCATTCGTATCTGAGGCTGAGCTTCTTTCAGCTCGGCCTCACAGAGCTGCTAGCATGTATGCACACATGTAATCCTCTGGATAGTGTATTCAGCAGGTAAAATCATATTTCAGCTGTACCGCTGTCCTCTGATTTTCTTTGTACATTTGAATAACATGCCCTGATGTAAATTTTGATGACTTTTGCAATTATTTTCATACGTTTTTTACCTTTCCCACAAACTAGATGACTAGATAAGGAAACGGGCTCATCATTCTGCACTTTCTTTTGATTTTCAGCCACACATGTGAGAAAATTGGGGCAGAATACGCAGTCACACACTCATACATCCTGATAGACAGATGTAGGCAGAGTGACAAGTAGTCTAGTCACTGTTAAAATCAGGTACTGGACAGTTTTACATGCTCTCCTACGTGCACATTCAAACACACACACACACACACACACACACACACACACTGTGAAGGTTTAGTCATTGTGTGACTGGCAGAAAAGCCCCTGAGTTGGACAGATGTGCATGTAGGACGAAACCACTAAAATCTAAACTGTAAAACTCTGTGTGAGTGCATGCAGATAGACCAAACTTACACACAAGCTAGACCCTGTGAAAAAGATCTGCATCACACACTTTTTAGGCATGTGCACCAGTGCATTTTCTCACCGTCTCCGACTGCTTGCTTTTGTCCTTGTTGATATTTGCAACATTAAGCCCATCTACAACCACATCAAAGGCCGGCTTCCTCTTCACAAACAACTTGAACCGCTGCAGCTCCTAAACAGGCACACAAACAGAGAGAAAGGAGAGTTATTATATAAAGAGAAAGAGAGATGTAGGAAAATAACAGTCAGTGGAGGAGTATTTATAAATTAAGTGATGCACAAAGGTTAAGAAAATGTGACAAAGCTGAAAATAGACTAATCTACTATACAAAGATAAACTGTCAGGGTTTTACCATAGCACACCTCCTCTATGGCTCAAGACTGTCTGCACCAACCTTTGTTGCCCCGTAGATGCAGAGATACTTCACTGAATAAGTAATAAATCTGACCTGCTGATGGGCTGCTGGGATCCTCGGAGTCACCAGGATTGTCTTTTGAGGACCCTGAGTGCCGTGCTAATGTATGTTAAGATATATAAGTCTGGACATGGTGTGGGGCAATATTTCCATCCCATAAAAGGACACTAAAAAAAATTACAGTATAACCACAGAGCATGATTTCTGTGTTTTAGTTGGGCAAAATAGGAAGGAATAGGCTCCAGTTGTTGACTTGCACATTTTAAGTATGTACAAAAGCCCATTACACAATGACATAAGAACAAGGAATAAGGGAGTGGCTGAAAGAAGCTTTCTAATGAATGAATAACAGCTTACACCGATTCCCATTGTTTTGGCTTCTGACAGTCAGAAATATCAAGATGTCTGAACACTTTTGGGCACAAAGCTGCAACCTTCAGAAGAAAAACATGACGCCAATGGCAAAAACTGGAGTTCCTCTAATGACCACTAGAGACTGATTCTAAAAGTGAGTCAATCCTCAGATTAAAATGTGCAACTTTACAAAGAAAATAAACATATTTACAGTGTAGTACAAAAAATACAGTTGATTTTGTATCTAATGTCACCATTCATAAAGATATACAGCTGATGAACATTTATATGCAGTATTGTGCAAAAGTCTTGAGTCACCCCTTATTTCTCCATGTTTTGCTTCCAAGGACACAGACATTCATGTGGTCTTGAGCAATAGTTCTCCTTTCTGAAGGCCTTTCAATGGTTTTCTTTGGACATTGGCTGCTTTTTCACTCATTTTCAATCTAGTCTTTTTACCTGACCATTTCAGAAGAATGTTTTTAGTTTGTTAAGCCATTTAGCACTGACCTATGAATCATTCAAGTATTAAAAGGCATCAAATTCAATTGTTCCCATTTCTTTAGCTGAATCTATGAAAAATGCCAACGATAACACAGTTTGACAGGCAAAAACAAAACAAAACAAATGTTTCTGCACCTCAGCATGGTGTCCAGTGTGTGCTTAAAATTTTGAGGAAAGTGGACTACAGCACGAGCAATTATCTGATTGTCATGTCCTTAAAAAAGAAGGCCTGACACAGGAGCTGAGAGATAGATCTGGCCCTTTACTTGATCTACTGTTCACTGAAGGCTGTGCAGTGATGGTCTCAGTCGAAGGGTGACTGTCAACAAGCCACTCTTAAGGAAGGGAAACAGGGAGAAAAGGCAAGAAAGCTGCCTGAGAGAGTTCAGGTTGTGTTGAAGAATAAAGGTGGTCATAAAAAATATTGACTTTCAAGCTCGTTAGACTGGTACAAACTCAGGTTTTGCCTCATACACGTTTCAATAAATTGCTGCACCTATTTCCCATTTTCTTAAGTAAATATAAAGAAATGAAGGATGACTCAAGCTTAACTCACCCATTTAAATTGTATTAAGGCTTAAAGTGATGCTTTATTATGGCCATGGCTGTTTTGAGTGACAGGTGGGTGCTGACACTGATGGTCACTATTTTAATGAAACAAATTAATTAATGATGGCTTGCTGTGCAGTTGTTTGTACTTAAAGCTTACCCAAGAGTATTTTATTTCTCATATTTTATTACCTTAAACTAATTGCCAGGTAACTGTAACCAGGTAACTGTAACTGTGTGATGCACCAAAACAGTTTATGGCAGGGTTGCTAGTGTTAGCTGGTAACCTCTTCTACAAACACGATCAAACTAAAAACAAAACAGCAACAGACCAATGGATGGCATCAGAATGGCTACATCCATCTTTTATATACAGTCTATGTTATGTAGCAAAACGCTTGCTCATTTTTGCATGTTTCTGATTGATAATTTGACCAGCTGAGTACTGAAAATGCGCGGTACTCACTTGATCAAATTATCAATTGGAACCAAAGCTCTGCAGAAAAAGTCTGAGGAAGGTTAGTTTGCTCCTGAGTCAAAGTGTATCTGAGCTCCACCTGGGAGCTCACTTATCTGACGGTTGGCTGATTTTCTCACCAACTGATCACAGGCCTGCCAGTAATAAATCAACCTTCTTCCCAGAAGGCAGACGGCAGAGTGCCAGCTGGCAACGCGAGGTCGAGTCGACTGTGTTAACATTAAGTTTAATTACTTATTCAATTAATGCTTAAAAAAAATCAATAATGGATAATCACGTTTTTTACCTTGTAGGACACTTTTAAAAGGACTCAGACAAATGTGATTGTCACCTCTTGGTGAGCTCTTTACTACACAGAAATCGAAAGACATCTGCAGCCGTCTTCATTTATCATCACAATAACACCCAAAATGTAATTTTTTCGTTTTTTTTTTTGTGCCCCTCGACAGTCAAGCATGCAGACCACAGGGGACGGTCCACAAAGGCCAAAATCACAAAGGCGCCATCTACATAGAAATGCTCAATTTGCATTTCTTATAAATTTTAGACCACATTTTATTCTTGTAACGCGGAGCATTACTTTGGTCATAATTTAAAAAAAAACTCTGAGACAGCTTTGTACCATAACAGGAAAGCTGCTCTGAAGCTGCATGGGAACCTGTTAGTGCTTTCACTTTTCGATAACAGAAATATGGAAATAGGCTGCTGTGAATTCCCCTGGACTTGAATCTTGACGGCATGCACAGTATCATGGACGCACATTAAAATGAGACCGTAGACATGTTTTTTTTGTTTTTTTTTAATGTTCTTCCTC
>JASGAU010380006.1:23444-47985 GCA_030220045.1 Australoheros facetus
TTAAAAAAAAAAACAAAAAAAAAAAAACTGCACTCTTATTGCTGCTCTAATTTACTTACACTACCTAAATACACCAGGAATACACACAATTCCTTCTGCAGCAAATGTTTGGTTGAGGGGAAAAAATGCAATAAATTAAAGCTACAGAAGAGCTGAAGCTGAGAATGAGAGGAGAAAAAGAGAGAAAGACAAAGTCCAGCATAATTATCCAGGGACTTTCCAGAGCTGACATGTGAAACCAGCTCACTGTGCTGCTGCGGACACATGCAGGCATACATTAGCTTACAGTACCACTTAAGTACCACCATTATTACACAAAGCACAACAGGGTTCAGTAAACGTATCCAACAACATTACCACCGAGCCGTGTCATGTGCAAATAATTAAATCTATCAACTTCAGCTCAAACACAACTTCAAAGAACTTTGGGCTGACTTCAGTTTATCTCACTTATCTCACTTTTAATACTTTTCATCATCCCCCCTTCGCATTTTCATGTGGGTGTACCTTTTGCATCTACTTATGCATCAAATAAATATTTTAGATGAAAAGATCCACGCTTATGTAGAGTGCATATCTCCGCAAACCACATACTGCATAGTCCAACAGCATGGCTCTGCAGAAAAGGTCCAGACCAAACTTCTCATGAAGAGCCAAAAAAAAGCAACAAAGAAGGCACTGATAGCATTGATAGCATGCCCCTGCAACTTATTTCACAGTGCTATACTGATGCAAACAACCTGGTTTTGTATAAAACAGTCTAGACTGCAGTTTCATATTATATTAGAGGTTACTATAGTCAGAATACATCATCACATATCCACTTAATACACACATCCACACATGTAATTGGTTTTAGATTTTTTTGGGGGCCTTTATTTAATCAAAACTGATGCAAGGGGGGGATAGAAACTGTATTTCATTGTCTCTAACTTCTAATGCTCAGTAGCCAGTTTATATCTGTTCAACTGCTCACTAACACAAATATCTAATCAGCCAGGCCTGTTGAAATTCAAACTGAGCACCAGAATGGGGAAGAAAGGTGACATAAATTACTTTGAATGGTTGTTGGTCTGAGGGTTTTAGAAACTGCTGATCTGCTTGGATTTTCCCACACAACCACCTCTATGGTTTACAGAGACTGGTCTGAAAAAGAGGAAAGATCCACTGAGTGGCAGTTTTCTGGGTGAAAATGCCTTGTTGATGCCAGGGGTCAGAGGCCAGAATAGCCAGACTGCTTCAAGTTTCAAGCTGATGTTGAAACTTGAAGCAGATGGGCTACAGCAGCAGAAGAGCACACCGGGTGTCACTCTTCTCAGGCAAGAACAGGAAACTGAGGGGACAATTAGCACGGGCTCACCAAAATTGGACTGGAAAATCATTTCCTTGTCTGATGAGTCTTCATTTCTGCTGCAACATTTAGATGGTAGGGTCAAAATTTGTCATAAACAACATAAAAGCATGGATCCATCTGCCTTGTATCAAATGTTCAAGCTGCTTGTGGTGTGGGGGATATTTTCTTGGCACAATCTGGGCCCCTTAGTATCAACTGAGCATCATTTAAACAACACAGCCTACCTGAGTCCATCCCTTTGAGACAACAGTGTACCCATCTTCTGATGCCTGCTTTCAAAAGGATAACACACCATGTCCCAAATCTCCAATCATCTCAAACTTCTTTTATTATAACAGTGAGTTCACTGTACTCAAATGGCCTCTAAAGTCATCAAATTTCATTCAAATAAAGCACCTTTGGGATGTGGTGGAACAGGAGATTCACATCATGGATGTGCACCCGGCAAATCTGCAGCAACTGTGCTGTCACGTCAATATGGACCAAAATCTCTGAGGAATGTTTCCAGGACCTTGAATCTGTTCTACAAATGAAGGCAGTTGTGACGGCAAAAGGGGGTCCAATCTGGCACTAGCAAGGTGTAACTAATGAAGCAGCCATGAGTGTATATATTACCTGCTCTGGACCAAGTTATGTATTCAGAATAAATTACTGTGGTGGTCTCACCAGGTTAACTTTGTTAACTTTGAAAGCCTGTCCCAGCTGTCATAGGGAGAGAGGCGGGGTACACCAATATGTCACAGAGACAGACAGACAACATTTGCACTCACATTGACACCTATGGGCAATTTAGAATTATCAGTTAACCTAACCCCACTAATTTCACATCAGTGAGGAAGCCAAAAAAACTGGGAGAACATGCAAACTCCACACAGATGGTGGGTTTGAACCCATGACCTTCTTGCTGTGAGGCAAAAGTTGCAACTGCCACACGATTGTGTTACCTCCTCATTTCCCATAAAAAAAAAAAAAAACATTTTCAGCATTATATATGTTGCTTTTGAAATATTTCTTAAATTAAAAACACTACACTTTTCAATAGTTCAAAAACTGTAGTTATCACTACATACAGACAGAGAGAAAGTGCTACCCTTCTTCCCCTTTGCACTGATGCCCTTCCTCTCGCCCTTTCCTTTCTTCGTGAGCTGTTTAACTCTTGTCTGAAGCACTCTGTTTGCCCTTGAAATAAATTGCCTTGAAAGGGGAATTTTAAAAAAAAGCCCATTTAAACTGTCTGTCTGCTTAACAGGAGGTAGCTGTGGGCCACTTTCACATTGCCCTCCACGTGCTGGAAATTCCCTTAATTGAACCAACTATAACTGACAGGCAAAAAAAAAAAACACATACAGAAACATGTGCAAAGCAAGCCCTATCTTAATAAATTAAATATGTTGCATTATTAACTACATATTGCTGGTGTTGCTGTTTCTCTTAAATAACCTTGTTTTATGTTTTTTTTAATTGCATTATTAAAAAAAGGAGTACATTCCAATCCAGTGAAAAGCTTGTGCTGTGGTACACTGCACATATGCATGCACAACAAAAGAGATGGCTATAGAACCTAAAAAGTGTGTGGTGTATCTGCTGTTCTCTGTCTTACATATTTGCAATCAAATAAAACCATGACATGAATAGCTGATCGTTTACATACTCAAAGCAAGTAAATGATCTTATTTTCATGTCATGTTTCATGTAAAACTTTTCACACAAAGCAGCAAAATAAACATCTCCCTTAAACAAATAAATTCATGGGAAACAGGCTCATTTACTTAGTTGCCGAGAAATTCATGTGCTCTGAGCACAAAGACAGCAGGGAAATGTCCATGCAGGCTCTGTTCACAGGTAACAGGTTCCACCTATCTCCTCTAAAGATCACAAAAAAACAAAACCACATTATTAGTTTAGTTCATGTGAAAACTGAGGGGAAATTAATACTATTTTTAAATAGTTAAATCATCTTGCAACCTCAGTTATTTTCCAGTGTTTGTTCAACTTAATCAAACAACATACAAGCCAATCTAAACTAACAGGCTGTGTAAATATGCAAATCTTCCTCCCAACTTCCCCTGAAATAAAGTGAAAGACTGTCTTATGACCAGTCCAGATCCTCCAAATCCTCATTTTGCATATATTGAACATGACCTGTGCAAAGTGGTCTGCTCCACTACAAATGTCCCCCTAATTAAACCTACAGCCTTTTAATGCTTCAGCTTTTGCACAGTTTGCGACTTAAATAATCTCCTTTAATCTCTGCTTCACATTTCTAATTATTAATTTGCTCTGTAGACAAAAGTGGACCACATATATTTCTGGCTTGTATGTGACTCATATGTGTTTATTTCATAACAGTGTGAACAGCACAAACCACATTGAATCTGATCTTTTGTGTTCTAATTTGGGCCATTTTCACATGAGCCTACATCAGATCTTTTTTAGATGCAACCTCCTGCAACTTCTGTCCCTCACCTGGCCAATAGAGTACTGTGCAATAGTGTCAAGTCACCCCTTATTTCTTTATATTCTGCTTCGAGGAGCCAGTCTCTCTTATAATTTTTTTAAGCGACCTTGAGCAATAGTTCTCCGGGCTTCCTGAAGGTCTTTCAACGTTTTTCTTTGGACATTTTCTGCTTTTTCACTATTTTTCCATCCAGTCCTTGTACCTGACCATTTTCAGAGGAATACTCATTAAGGAGTTTTTTTTTTTTTTTTTTGTCGGTCAGTCTTGTTTACCGGCGCAGTGGCCAAATAGAAAAAAATGCTATGCTGTTATGTAATTTACTGCTGAGACAGCTAACACAGGAAACCAGAGAAAACTGAATTTATAAAACTGTTAAATGAGTTCATTCAGACAAGACTTCTGATCACAGGTACAAAATAACCTGCGTTATTGTGTTTGTGCTTTAGTTTAGTTTGAAATTACATATGCTTACCCAGTCACGAACACACCTCTGTTAAAAGACAGCTGCCATTGTCAAAGCTGGCTCTTTATCCTTGCCCCCATTAATTAATTGGCTTCTCCTGCATATTAACTTATAAATCAAAGTGTAAACACTGACTTTAGTGGCCTGTGTTTGCTTCTGTGTAGCAGGATGGCCCTTGTGATTGTCTGGAGTCTGATTTTAGCCACATTTAAAACATAAAACCCAGAATACTGCTGTGACTTAAGTTTCACATAATCTAATGTAATTCTTATCTATAAATCAGGAATGGAAACTAGAGCTTCTGGATGACTGGCTGTGTGTCTATGCCAGCTGATTGTATTATCCCATTTAAAAAAACAACAGACTGCAAATCCCAGAAAATCACAAAGGATGGCAGTGACAACAGGGCCGTATCCTCCTTATTAAATTATTAAAAATCTGAGTCATACATCCCAGCTTAGACAAATAAATCAATAAAGTCTCTGAATTAGAAGAACAGACACTGCACCTAAAACTTATGAAAAGCAGATCTATTCCTTCATCTAAAGAATGAAAGCAGCTGTTTGAGCGGCTCACTCTGCCAGCCTGATACGCAAACCAGTGTAACAATGACGCCATCTAGTAGAAGTAGCAAGAAACAGCTGGAAAAACTAGTGCACCATGAAAGTCTACTCTCAATATTTTAGTCTGGAAAAACTTTTTTTCCCCTGATTGTACATGGCGATATTCTGATTGTTCACAAAGTTAACACAATGTTTGAATCATTACTCGAAAGTATCACGTGACTGCTGTTTATATTTAATGGACTGCAAGTGCAAAGTAATTACTAAATTCAACAGACTCAAATATAAGTAAATAATCTGTGCATGCTGTTTGTGATGTGGACAAAATGATTTTTTTCCTAGTATGAGCTGTTTGGATATGGCTTACCACACGCACTGCATTCAAGACTAATTATGCATTCAATAAACTGATTGTTAATGTTTCTATGGATCTTTGTGGAATAGAAGAGAACCACAGGGTTAATGCACATAGTTAACAGTGCTGTCAGTGGTGTGCAAAATTACTTTGACCAACAGTAAATGAATGGGTCAAGAATTACATTTACACTAATTATGGAACTGAACGAGGCACTGTTAGAGCTCAGTGGGTTGAGCAAAAAAAAAGTTCAATTTGGCCCATTGCTAAGCAACACCACAGCATCACAATATCTGATATAGATAAGGACTTTCAGGGGTCTGAGATGGTCTCCTTATCATTTAGTTTGCAAACAAGCACAGACACACACACACATTTTGTGTATTACAGTAATATGATGTGTTTTCTACTTAGAAAACTAAGACAAGGAAGAAAAGGGGGGGAAGAGAGTAAACAACAGTGAAAGAAAAACAAAGTAAAGTGCCTGAGAGGAGAGGAAAAGAACAAGGAAGAGGAGGGGGAGAGGGAGAGGGAGAGGAAGAAGAGGAGAAAAGAAAAGAGAGACAACATTTTCAAGAAAGGCAAAAACTATGACTGCAGGGTGCTCATTTAGGCAAAATGTCTAAAGGTTCAGGAGGTCGAATGGGTCATCTACCAATCGGAAGGTGGGTAACTGGCAGCAGCACTACTCCCTCTAGCGATGGCAGATTGGATTTTTGTTTTGTACAAGCTTGCTCTTACTGCACGTTTTAATTGTCTTGTTTCAAGCTGATACTTGATGTTATAGCTGTTGGTTTGGACTTAAATTTCAAAATAAACAATGATAAATGAAAGTTTAAGGTCCCTGTGTGTACATGTGTGTTTACCTCTGGAGTGGTCTTGTTGAAAACATCTTGTCCCTGAATGATGTCGGCCATCACTCTGTCCTTCAGCTGCTGGTATTCCTCAGCAGTCAGCTGGATGGACTCCAGCTCTGATCCACAACTCCTACACACTCCCCTTAACACACAGACACACACACACACATATAAATGACACACACTATCGTAAGGGAGGTAGATGTACAAACTTCAGGCTGATTCCAGAAGCGGTTTCATTACTTTGGGGTGGTGGTCGTCCAGCTTCCTGTCCATTCCGGTCCTGTTAGGCTGAAGTTGGGAAGGAGTAGATAGAAATATCAGAGTGATGCGTGATTATGTTCAATATGATGAGGTTTGTCTTTGGGACAAATGTCACTTTGCAATGAAATGTAGAAGAGCAAAGAGCGACAACCTAAATCACCTAAATGGTGCTGAATGTTTGATATAAAAGAAACTTTTCAGAACAGAATTTAAGGAACCAAATCATGTCTTAAAAATTTTTTTTTTTTTTTTTTTGCAAGCATGTGTACCTCTATCACAGTCCTACCTCTCAAACCAGCTCTTGATGCTGCTGGCGAGGCTCTGCTGGGGGTAGATCTGGTTATTTCTCATGTGCAGCAGAATTCCCATGAGCCTCTCCTGCTGTTCAGCCTGTGACATGGCCGCCGTTCCTTCCCCTCCTTCCTCTTTACTCGCCCCTTTAAATAGAACTTCCCAGATCTCCTGGTAAGGACTCAGTCCATTTTTGACTAACTCATCGTAAAGAGCCCAGGCAGTGCTTGCTTCGCCACGCAGCACTGCCGCCGCAATGACATCACCATAGTTGCGTGGTGATGGGTTAAAGACCTGTTAGACAATAAAAATCAGATGATGACTGAATTGACTGATGAAGGAGCGAAGGGTGAAAGCATGTTTCACCTGCAAACTACCCCAGTTGACCGAAATGCTATACAGGCAATACAAAATATATATAAATAATTCAATAAATCAACAATAGATATACACTAACATGCACAATAAAAAAAACAAACTGTGATTAAAAATAAAATCATCAAATAAAAAAACTAATATAATAAGACTGACTGGGCAGCTCTTATGTGAAAGAGAAGGTTGTTTCAAAGATTAGGAGCCCCCACTGGTGTGGTTGAGCCTGCAACTAGGAACGTCAAAGAGCAGTTGGTTTGTAGACCTCAAGGCACTGGTAGGGCTATAAAAGTTCAGTTAAGTAGGGTGGCGCCAAACCCTTGAGACTCTCAAAAACAAGTAATAAAATTCTGAGCTTGATCCTGAGATAGACTGGTAGCCAGTGTAGGCAGGTCAGTATGCTGTTATCACGGCTGCCAGAAGACCAGCTGCTGCATTTTGTACAGCATGCAGGCAACAAAGCAACAACTGATTAAGGCCAAAGAATCACAATAGTCTAATAGAGAAATAATAAATGCATGAATTGTTCTCTCAAAGTCACATGGAGGGAGGTAGACGTTCACCTTACTGAGAAGCCTTAATTCAAAAGCAGCTAATCTTAACAATACGACTAATCAAATTTAAAAGTAGAGTCAAAAATCGCACCAATCACAAGGTTCCTTGCAACTGCGTGACAATAAGAAGCTAAAAGACTGATGGTGTGGTTGTGCCCATCTAAAAATTTGGGTTGCCCAAATAAAAAAAGTGGCTTTGTTCAGGTTGGGGAACTTTGTCTCCACCCATAATCACTGAACATCTCTAAGTCAGTTCAACAGAGCCTGAATAGAAACATAGCTGTTTGGTTTGTACAGGCAGCAACATGTGCAGATCATCTGCAAAGCAATGAAAGGATGCTTTGTGCTTTTCAAAAATGGACCCCAAGAGAAGCATATTTAAAAACAGGAGAATGGGACCCAATATAGAACCCTGAGGTACCCTGCAACTAAGTGGGGACCCAGATGATGAGTACTAGCCTAAATAGACAGAGAAAGTCCTATCTGATAAATATGACTGTAACCATTTAAGGGCTGAACCTTTAATACCCCCACACGCAAACTTCAAGATGTGACAGAAGAATGCTATGATCTATGGTGGATCTAATGATCGATGGTCTGAGACCCTGAAGAAAGCAGAATTACCAGAATCAACAGTCAAAAGCAGGTCATTAAAAACACTTAAAAAAATTAAAAAAAACACTTAAAAGGGCTGCTTCTGTGCTATGCCAGGATTTTAAACCAAACTGGAACTTCTCAGAGATACTGTCTTAAACTACTATCTCTCAAGTGAGTACTGGTCAGTAAAAATTATGGAATCACAACACCTGGAGGACATCCTCCAGGTCACCCTTTTTACTTTGTACCAAAATAATTAAATCACAGATATGACAAAAAAGTACTTTTGTTTAATAGCTAAAATTCTGGTTTGGTTTTTGAGAAACACACCTAAAACAAATAAATTAATAGCAGATTTTTGTGCAGATCTTCTTTCAGCTGCTCCCTTTAGGGACCGCCACAGTCAATCGGCTGCCTCTATCTCTCCCTACCCCCTAAGCATCCTCCTCTATCACACACCTCTGCATGTCCTTCACTACATCCAAGGATCTTCTCTGAAAAGCTTAGCATCTTCAGCTCTACCACCTCTGCCTCCTGTCTTTTTGTTAGTGCCAGGGCTCACTACCATCTTTCAAACCTTCCCTTTCACTCTTGCTGCTATCCCTCTGTCAAGTACAGGAAAAATTATGTTATCAACTTGTAATTTGCATTTGTTAAACACATACTGGCACAAAACTAAAATGCAAAATAGGCTAAAATTAAAAGGGAGTGTTTGCACCTGGCTGATTGAAGAGAAGCGTGGCCCCAACAATGGAAAGCATTATACAACTCCTTCAAGAAGGAAATCCAAGAAGCAGTCTGACAAAACATGTTGTTTCATAGTCAGATATGTCTAAAATATTATAACCCCAGCATCCACCCACAGGCTCCAGGGGTATGTTTATTCTGAGAAAAAAAAATAGTATTGAGAAAAAAAATCAATTCTCAATACTATTTTTTGTTCCAGCACCCAGCCTTCATTTTGGATGTGCGTGTCCTTTTTTCTTTTTTCTCTTTGTATGTTTATTCTGAGCCTAGTCGCCAAATTGTAACAGCATTCTGCTGCTGTAATAAATCATTAACTTCAAATGTGTGTGTGTTCTGACTGAAATACTTTTTACGAGTTTAATTTTCTTTTCAAAAAAGCCGCTCACCTTCTTAAGCTCATGCAGGAGGTCGAGCGCCTCCCTCCACCTCGCTGTCCGGCTGAAGGCTTTGATAAAAAGACTGGAAGCTCCTGTGTCCAGAGAAGGGAAGCTCCCCCGCATGATGTCATAGACGTCAAACACCTCATCGTCGTGGCCGCCGCTCACGCACAGCGTCAGGTATCGCAGTAACAACTCGTAGGGCAGTGTGCCGGTTTCTGTGGCTACAAAAGTCAGCAACGACCTGAAGACGAGGATTTTAAATGAAATTCTGGATTCAATAGGGAGCCAGTGAAGACAAGCCAATCTATTTCTAGTCATTGCTGCAGTATTCTGGTCAAATGAAGGCTTTACAGGACGTTTTTAGAACAAAGCCTGATCCATCCTGATCTAAAATTCTCCAAGGTTCCTCACAGTTTCACTGGAGGCCATGGTGAACCATCCAGAGTCAGTGTCTTGTTAAACACCCTAGGGCTAAACAAAATATCACACTTAATCCTAATTTGGACAAAAATAAAAGACACTCTTATCCTCTGCTTACTTGGCAACATTCAGCTCAGCCCCAGAGGTGAAGAGCGCATTCATCATTTGGATTTCAAACCGAGGCGGATTTCCCTGAGACTCCTTCACCTTCTTCCACTCAGCAGGAGGGAGCGGCCGCTCAGGAGGCTGCAGCCTTCCTGTAAAACACCCAGACTATCATTCAAACACATTTCTACGCAGACCTTGTGAGATCTTAGATGGTTAAATGAGTCTGAAGTTAATCTGATGGTTGTCTGCATGTCTCACCTGCTCTCCTGGCTGTCCTCCATTCAGGCTCCTCCTCATCCCCACAGACCAGAGGTGCCTTCCTCCTCAGCATTTCTGCCGTCCTCTTTGCCGTCCCAGCAGCAAACACAGATTTGGGGACAAAAGGCCTTTGCCAAGGAGCAGACCTCTTATCTCGTCTTCCATTCACTGGACCATCATCTTCACCCCGTCTGTTGATGGTGTTTTTAACCCCACCTTGTCCTTCAGTCTGTCCACTGCTGCTCCTGTGTGTCTGTCTGACACCCAGGGTGAGGCTGAGGTCTCTGGTGCACAGAAAGCGAGCCTGGGGGGGCTTTAAGGTGGAAAAAGCTGGACTTCCTTGGTGGAGAAGTAGCTGTGAGAACTTCAGACATGTTCTGGCTTTCAGTATGAAGGTAGAGCCCATGTTTGGATGACTACAGTGAATGATTTAGGACCACATCAGCTGTAGTCCTTGTTTGGATTTAAACTTCTATTCCTCACACAAACTAAGCACACAGCTGACACATGTTGTGAGGCTGCAGAATGACACCAGAAGCTCACCTTCCTGTTTCTACGCGTCATTTAAAGCCTCTCTCACGCTCTCGTTTCCTTTACAAATCTTCATAATTACAGAACTATAAATGCGCCTCACAGACCACCTCAGTGTCCCGCCTGAGTAACTCATTCACCTACAAAACACACCAACAAGAAGGTATGACTGGAGTCGCGCAGCCTGACGTCATCAACGTTAGACAAAGTCGTTTGTGAAGCTGTCTAGTTTTTCAAAATAAAGGAGTAAAACTTCATAATAATTTCATACAGCATTTATTCTGATAAGATATACAGGTAAATTATGTAACCTTTGTCCTGCTGCTTTTATCCTTGTGATGACTGCACTCTGTCCAGGAGCTAATGTGAGTTAAATCGCTCCTTTTTATTATAATAAGAAGTTGGTTCATCTCTTGCGACTGTCCTCTAAACTATATACTTAATATATGCTTTTAATCACAGATAAAGTCAGTGCTTCATTTATATAGGACTTTTCAAACAAATCAAATCCAATTCATCTGCTTAGTAATAGTAATACAGATTTAAACAGTAAAATCACACCAAAAATACAAAAAATATGAATTATTTCTCAAAATAACTTGCATTATACGCTCTTATATTATATTTCTTCTTCTTTAGTCTGCTCTTTAGGGGTCGTCACAGTGGATCATCTTCCTCCATCTATCCCTTCCATCCTCCTCTGTCACACCAACATGTCCTCCTTCACTACATCCATGAATCTTCTCTGTGGTTTTCCTCTTTCCCTCCTGCCTGGCAACTTCGTTTTCAACATTATTTGGCCAATATATCCACTATCCCTCCTCTGTACATGTCCAAACCATCTTAGCCTCTCATCTCTTTGTCTCCAAACTGCTCAGTTTATAAATATGTCTACTCTTATCCATCCTAGTCACTCCCAATAAAATTCTTAACAGCTTCAGCTTCAGCATAAATTACCCCCGGTGCTCATCTCCACCCTCTCCATCCTGCCTGCACTCTCTCCTTCATCTTTCTTGAGCACTGTCTGCTGCTTTGGATGGTTGACCCCAGGTATTTAAACTCGTCCACCTTCACTACCTCTGCTCCTTGCAGCATCACTGTTACACCGTCCTCCCTCTCATTCACACACATGTATTCTGTCTTGCCTCTACTTTCATTCCTCTTCTCTTCAGAGCATACCTCACATTACCTTTATATTACATTTTATACAAATATATCATAGATACTTTTATTATATTACATATCAAAGTATACCAAAACTGTAAAATAGTACTAATGCAAGAATTTAAAAATGCACTCCAAGCCTATTTTTAAATAGTAGCACCGTGAGAAGATAAGGAAGGTTGTGGACTATTGAGAAGGATTGCTCTATTTTTTATTTTTGTTTATATTTTATTTATCTTTAATCTTAATTTTGATTTAACTGCATTTATTTATTTAGTGATTAACTTGTGTGCAACGTTCATTTTCCTTTCTTTCTCGTTATTCTTTTAATTTGAAAGCTCCGACCGGAAGCACAGTTTCGTTTACAGACATCTGATGTTGTTTGGGTAGCTCGGCTACTTTTGTCCCTTTAAGTGGACCTTTGTGATTAAACAAAGAATAAATCTTGTTGTTAGATTGTCTCCAGAGCAGAAATGGCCACAGAACAGCGGCCTCACTGGGCCGATATTCTGAAGAGGAGGTTAGCAAACTCCAAAAGAGGTAAAACAATGTAAACTGTGTTTGCTGGCTAACTTGAATTTACGCTATCGATCTGTAATCGGTTAACCAAGAATCTGATTTAAAATTTTGTTTTATTTTTTTCCGGCAAAGACGAGAAGAGCGAAGAGGAAAAGAAAGCAGAAGAAACGGAGCTGTTCTCCAAGTATTACAGCGAGTGGAAGGGCGGAAGCGACAGCGGAAACTCCTACAGGACGATCCCAAGGTTCTACTACAGGGTACAGGATCAGTTCAGTAATAATATATATGAGAAAGTTAGCGTCTCTTTAGAGAAGCCCGCAAACCTCGTTGTGAGCATTTTCAGTTAGGAACTATTTTCTCTCTACTGTCTACATCCGCCAACCAGACGCAAATGTTACAGCTCCCATACAGCTGTGGTCAGAAGTTTACATAAACTCACCTAATAAATATTTCAATACGTGGTACTGAAGGTACTACAGTGTTTTCTAACTTGACAAGGCCAAGACCGGTAAACCTCTCCTTAGTGGTCATGATCATCATCTGGAAAAGGCCGTTTCCATGCCAGGAAACTGACCAGTTTATATTAACTCTACCAATTCTGCCACGAAGAGTGGTCAAATGGGTAAATCTGTACTTTCTTCTGTACAGTGATTTAATAATATTGGCCATTTTAAAAACAGACTGTACAGAGATCTTTGCCAGATGAGTTAAAGCTAAAAGTCAAACAGAAAGCTGAAAAATCATAGGGCCAAAAACAATTTTAAAAAATCACAAGAGGTGACTAAAAGACAATAAAATGACAATGCCAGATAAAAGCAAATCTATTACATGAGGAGGTTGCTCATTTTGTTCCGTTTAGTTTTAAGCCTCGACATCAAAAAGCCAGGAGGGCCCATCTGAGGATCTAAGGTAGAGAACTGGGTCAAGTGATGTGATGTGATGTTAACTGCCCTTCTGACTGGTAACTACCAAAAAAAAGTTCATGACCTTACTACTATGTGAAAATGGATTTCAATTTTGAGGTGAATTGTCTCCAGGACAATTTTAGAATAAACCAAAGTAGTGAAATGCACATTTTGAATTAACCTATAATCTAAATATTCCACCTCAAAGATGCATCATGAACTACAGGAACATTTCAGTATCTCTGTCTGAACCTAAAGTAATGCTAAAATGTACTTAAGAAGAAAAGACAGAAGTAACCTCTCATCATTTCTCTACTTTTTTAACACATCCTAACAGAAAGATAATAGAGCTAACGTAGCTCTTAATAGATTTCAGACCCCATTTGTCAGAGTACAATAAAACCAAAAAGAAGGTTGCAGAAGCCACAGTAAGAGTGGGGATGATGATGATAACTACTGTAGGATCATTTAACTTGTGCATAGTTGCCCGAAAGGTATGGTATGATATTGTAGATACAGAAATGGTGATAACTTAGTTATTCTGCAGCTACCAGCAGAAGATGAAGTATTGCTTCAGAAACTAAGAGAGGAATCCAGAGCGGTCTTCCTCCAGAGGAAGAGCAGAGAGCTGCTCGATAACGAGGAACTGCAGGTAACACGCACGCAAATATATCATCTCTTCTTCTGTACAGAGAGCAACACGAACTGTGTTTTTATATGTTGTGCTTTTATTTTGTCTTATCTTCCTCTAGAATTTGTGGTTTCTGCTCGATAAGCACCAGGTGCCTCCACTGAGCGGAGAGGAGGCCATGATTAACTACGAAGCCTACCTGCAGGTGGGGGAAAAGGCCGGGACCAAGTGCAAGTGAGTGAGAACAAGTGCTTGGCTCCAAACTGCAGCCAAGTCTGTTTTACACTGCTCAAATTACAGCTAACAGAACACAGATTAGAAAACTGATCAGTCTAAATAAATTATTATTAAATCAGTAAAAAAGAATTTCACTTTGATCTGACCACCAACGAGGGTCCACCCTCCACAAGGGCTGCCTTTTGTCACCGATTCTGTTCATAATTTTTATGGGCATAATTTCTAGGTGTAGCCAAGTGGTGGAAGGTTTCCGCCTTGGTAACCTCAGAATCTCATGTCTGCGTTTTCCGGATGATGCGGTCCTGTTGGTTTCAGGTGTTGGCCTCCAGGTTTCGCTGCAGTGGTTCGAAACCGAGTGTGAAGAGGCAGGTATAAGAATTAGCACCTCTAAATCTGAGGCCATGGTTCTTAGCCAGAAAAGGGTGGAGTGCCTACTCCAGGTCAGGGAAGAGTTGCTGCCCCAAATGGAGTCCTAGCTGTCCTACGACTCCATCACAGGGAGGCAGTCCCCTCTGCTCCCGTGCAGCTGACAGGGGCCTTCCGACAAACACAGTTTTTCAAACCTTCCCACGCTCTGGGTCGTGTATCGCCCAAACCACAGGGACTGGGGCTGGTCCAGAAGGCTGCGTCTAAAAGCCTCGCCCTCGTCTGACCCATCTGGGCTTGAGGGCCCAGTAGCCCCCAACGCAAGTGTCCCATCTGGGTGTTGCCCAAGGAGCTACATGGTTGATTCTGCTAGTAGCCTGTGCTTGTGTCAAGATTAAGACATGGAGGTCTAAGCACATGCAGTTATGGTTCCTTTGATTGCGAGCACTGATCCTACAGGTATGGGCGCATTTAGCAGACCCAAAACTAGGGCAGGGTGTCCCTCCAGGGGTGCCTCGGCCACTTTGGTGACTCTAGATAACCTTGAGCTGATTACTGGCCCTCCGTGGTGCCCACATCTTGATTGTTTGCCCAATCAAATTTTGATGCTGCTTTATGTGCCTACTATGGTGTTCATGGGTAATGGAGAATCAGAGTTCAATTCTGTAGAGGAAGCCTGAGAAATGGATACCACATCCAAGGAGGGCAGCAGGTGCGCAAATTACCCACTACCACCCAACTCAGGGTGGTAGTGATGAAAAATAACAACACGGTACTCTTTTGAGGCCGTGTAATTGGATGAGTGAATTAAACATATTCAAGATTATTTTTCTCTTGCCTTATATGGAGCATCAGTGTTGCCTTTTGATGTTATAATTTAGCCTTTATCACCTGTTCCTCTGATTGGAGTAGGTGTCATTTAATCAGTCGATTCTGTGCAAAAGAAGAGTGACCTTTTATGTGATCTCGCTCAGAGCAGAAAGATTGGGTTAAGAGAAACTGGATTTTGATGTGAGGTCATTAATATGTAAATATTTTTAAAATCTTTTTCTCTTCTTTCTTTTAGAAAATTCTTCACAGCCAGAGTTTATGCCAAGCTGCTGCACAACGACCCTTACGGCCGGATCTCCATCATGCAGTTCTTCAACTACGTCATGAGGAAAGGTCTGAACCTTCATTTGTCTTTTTCTTCTGCCTTGTCTCTACTGAGCCCCCTAAACAATCGCAATGAATTATTATTTTTAAAATACTACTTTTGCGTCCGCTCACAGAAACTTTTACATTCTCTTGCAGTTTGTGTTGCATTTCCTTCTGATCTGTTAATGCTTTGGTCCATTCGAGCTCTAATCAAAGTTACAATAACTTTATATTTTCTGATTGTTTCCCTGTTTTATTTTGTTTTGAGTTTTTGTTTTTTATACAGTTTTGTTTTGGTTAGTTTCCAGAGTGGCGGCTGGTGTGTCAGAATCATGGCTAAAAGATGAGCCTGCTATATACAACTTCTTTTCACCGACCACCTATTCGACATGGGGGTGCATTAAAAATTTCACTTTTTTAAAAAAGATTTTTACAGTAACTTAAGAGAAAACTGATCAAACATCCAGGGTCCCAATCATCGTTTCTGTTACTCTACGTCATGTACAATATTTTGGCACAGTTTTGCTGTTGAAACTATGGCAGATCCCAAGATCTTAATGCTTAAAGTTGTTGAAAAAAACATGATCTTGGCTTTAGATTGTGACTATCTTTCAGCCCTGAAAAATTCCTGTGCATGTCTTCTGTACTTATGTTATTAGAACTAAAGAATACTGGAAAAATCTTGCAAATTAGAAAGTTCAAAGTTCTGACTTATCCTTGTGTACCCCTTTTCTGTTCTTTCACATCTGCATCTATAGTGTGGCTGCATCAGACCCGGATAGGCCTAAGTCTGTATGATGTGGCAGGACAGGGACACCTCAGAGAGTCTGTACGTTTAGCTCAAGTGATTAAAAAAATAAATAAAACAAGTTTTATCCCCAGTGAAAATCCAAAAGCAGCAAAATAGTAACACTTCTCATTCTGTGTAGGATCTGGAGAACTACATCCTGGAGCTGATCCCCACTCTACCTCAGCTGGACGGCTTGGAGAAGTCCTTCTACTCTTTCTACGTTTGCACTGCTGTCCGCAAATTCTTTTTCTTCCTCGACCCCCTCCGAACAGGTGAGGCTGAATCCCACTTTGAATCTCGAATATTACTGAACATCGTGCATGAACCAGATTGCCCATGAATATGCTTAACTTCAGGGTGAACATACTCAGTGCTGATTGGCCTAACTGACCAGCTTTTCTGGTATGAAACTCTGTTCAGAGTTTAAAGTTAGTTTGTTTATCCTAATTTCTGGAACTGGGCTTCAGTGATCACTGTAAGGGCTTTGACTAGCTGCAGCTTTGCATGTTAAATAACAATTTTAAGAGACAAGAGATAAGGGGAAAAAATGCATCTTTTGAAGCTCATTTTTCATTTTTTCCAGTGTGCAGATGATGTTCACTTTGTAGAAAAGTTTAGAAAAGGCAGATGTTGGTTATCACACATAATATTTGTGGCTTTACTGTGCAAGTGTTTTTAAAATTTCTCTTATTTTTGCAGGAAAGATTAAAATCCAAGACATCTTGGCCTGCAGTTTTCTGGATGACTTGTTGGAGGTATGTTTGTTTTTTTTTGTTTTTTTTTATTCATCACTGGGAGTCGATTGTGTTAGTGAAAGATGCCAAACCAGGATTTTTTAAAAACAAATATGGAAATATATTTTGGTAGTCTCTCAGAAGGATATTCAGTTTTTTCATTATTTCATGTAAATCAATGGAGTTTTTTTTTTCACATTCCTCAGTCCTGTTTTTCATGGCACACCTGATTCTAAGCAACTCTTCTTCTTATTGATGTCATCTTTCTTCTCCTTTCTCTGTTCCCAGCTGAGAGATGAGGAGTTGTCTAAAGAAAGTCAGGAGTCCAACTGGTTCTCAGCCCCATCGGCTCTCCGGGTCTACGGTGAGAAAACATCTGTACACATCTGTACCGCAGGAGAATACCAATGGGTTTGGTATTCTCCTATACCTCGTGGAATGCTGCTGAAAGACTTTCATATGTATTTCACGTGTATTTTTTAACCATGCAGGCCAGTACCTGAACCTGGATAAGGACCACAACGGCATGCTGAGCAAAGAGGAGCTTTCACGTTATGGCACGGCCACTCTCACCTCAGTGTTTTTGGACAGAGTGTTTCAGGAGTGCCTCACATACGAGGGAGAAATGGTACAGTCCATAACATTAACTGCTACAGTACTGACAGCTGTGGTAGAGATGTTTTTGTTGGTGAGCTCTGGGGACTGTAAGGGCTTTCTGATGCATCTTTGAGTAAATAGATTTAATCTCCAGCTCAGCTCAGTGTGACCTCCTCAGCCAGCTGACACACATTACACACACTGAGAATTATAGGGTCAAAATCAAGTGACACCCTCTGTTGCTGTAAATCTACTCTACTGGCCACAACTGCGATGTTTAAATGCCCAACTTCACAGTAGAGAAGTTTCCCTCCACTGGTCTCAATAAAAATACATGGCTTGGGTGGCTTTTCAGCACATGTAAAAGTAAAGAGGTCGATGTGAGTTGACTGCTGGAAGTTAAAAATGTCGTGATAATCATTTTATATAAAATTGTTTCATATTAAACACATTTGGAGAGCATTTGAATTGCTGTTTTTACTCTGTTGTCATTTTGTCAGTTCATCACTGAACTGGACCTCATCGCCATGTTTGTGGTGTTGGTTCCTTTTTGGAGCGTTGTTAATGTAATTTCTGGCTCCAAAATCCAACATGCAAGTGGGCAAAACTTCACAAGTCAGTTGTATGATTTAAATATTTGAATATTTGTCCAACTTCCTTCTCTTTTCCAGGACTATAAGACCTATTTAGACTTTGTTCTGGCCCTGGAGAACAGGAAGGAGCCAGCAGCTTTACAGTACATCTTTAAACTTTTGGACATGGAGAATCAAGGACACCTCAACGTCTTCTCCCTCAACTACTTTTTCAGGGTATCAGCTGCACACGCTTCACACGTCACACAGCGGCTGGTGCAAGATCAAAGGCATTGATTCACCAACATGTTTTCATTCATCCGTTCTTCTTCATCATTATTCAGCAAGTTTTTCTTGTTCTTCAGGCCATCCAGGAGCAGATTAAGCTGCACGGGCAGGAGCCGGTCTCCTTCCAGGATGTAAAGGTATATCACAGACAAGCACCACCTTATGTGGCAGTAATGGCTGTGGGTGATGTTTCTGAACATTTGAATCTCTCCTCAGGATGAGATCTTTGACATGGTGAAACCTAAAGACCCCTACAAGATCACGCTCCAGGATCTGGTGAACAGCTGTCAGGGCGATACAGTGGTCAGCATCCTGATTGACCTCAATGGCTTCTGGACTTATGAGAACAGAGAAGTCCTGGTGGCAAATGACAATGATGGTGGCAGCAGCAGCAGGGGCATCATGGCTGACTTTGATGACACTTGAAGAGGATTTGGGGTTGAAACAAAGAGATTGACAGTGACTCTTTTTACTTGCAAACCAGTGAAGGCCTCGAGGTGACAGAAGACTTGGAAGAAGAAGAGTGAGGAGCTTGTAAATACTAATATTTGTTCAGTATTAATAAAAAAATATATATATCTTTAAGTTTTTGTACAATTAAACATGAGCTGCAGGTATGGAAAACATTTTCAGGGTTTGCTGTAAATGTTCTTCACATCTTCATCCAACATTTTATCCTCTCCCACATTCTATTATATAAAAGAGATATTATGGGCATTTAAATACAGAGAAACACAAAGAAACTTGTAATACCAGAACTAATTTCAATGCCAATTGTTTGAATCATGTATATACTTCTTAATAGCCATACTTCCTTTCATCTTGCAAAATACATGCAAAGTGTACTCGGTCCATAGCCTTTCTAGCATTCATTCAGTTATATTGCAAAAAGGATGGATAGACACTTTATTAGGTACACCTTAGATAAGATAAGATGTAACTCATTGTCCGCACAAGGCACACAACGAAATGATGGTTCCAGATCACTCATCCAGAGACGAGCATCTGCGGTCATGCAGCCAGGGACCGGCGCTACCATTAGGCAATGTGGTTTAAGTGTCTTGCCCAAGGACACAACGCAGCACAGGGACAGGCTCGAACCTGCAACCGTCCAGCTGCAAGGCGAGCACCTACCCACTGCGCTCGTCTCACATTGCCAGAAAACATCTTGATAATCTCTGAAGCTTTGGGGGAAATATTCTGCAAACTAATGAGACAAAAATGTAACTTTTTGGAAGGTCTGAGTTATATTAAATCTGAATAAAACTAACAGCATTTCATAAAAAGAATAGCAGACGAAAAGTCAAACATGGTGGTAGTGTGATGGTCTGGGGCTCCTTTACTGCTCAAGGACTATTTGATGTAATGAGAATATGTGAACAATAAATTCTGCTCTATCAGAAAATCCTGAAGGAGAATGTCCAGCCATCAGCTCAAGCACACTTTGGTTATGCAGCAAGACAATGATATGAAACACACCAGCAAGACCACCTCTGAATGGCACAAAAAAAACCCCAAAGTGAAGGGTTGGGAGTGGCCTATTCAAAGTCTGGACTGAAATCTGATTGAGATGCTTTGGCATGACCTTAAATAGCTTGTTCGTGCTTGAAAACCCTCCAATGTGGCTGAAATAATTCTGCAAAGAGTCAAAGGTTCTCCACAGAAATGTGAAAAACTCTTTGCATTTACTCAGATTATCTTTGTCTAATATCAAAATTTGTAACTTGAATTTGTAATTTGAAACGTGACAAATATAAAATAAAAAAAACACTAGGTACTTTTTCACTTTATAGAAAAGCCACCTAAAAGAAATAACCTAGGAAGTCACTATACAATTAAAAGAAAAAACACACACACCCTCTTGATTATTTAAAGATTTTATTTACACACAAAATATAGAAATATAAAGTTTTACCTAAATTAGCAAATATTCTGCATATGTTAGCTTGCTTTACAAAAAAAACCCCAAAGTGTTAACATCCAATGCTGCTGACATTTCACTAACAGTCTGCATGTGGACCACTGCTGCTCTGCTCTGAGATCTAAGGCCTGCCATCGCACCACACAGCCAAAGAGAAAATGAAAATAATTTATAAGAGGCTCGGGGTGGCCGAGAGGTATACATGAGCCACTCTTCACATCAGTGTAGAGGATCAGATTTAACTGTCAATAGGATTTAGATTTTATGTTAGGAGGGTAGGATTACAAATCTGGGGTTAGCATCAAAGTCAGTTTTAACAACATGCTTGTTACAGCCCAACCAGATGCTCACTGTAGTCACATCGAAGGAAAAATGCAGCCAATTACTGACATCTCAAGAAAAGGAAGCAGCAGATTTCATTTTCAAGTGACACAGAAATAAATTAGTCAGTCAATCTACACGCCAGGCACATGGAAATGTAGCGCTCAAACAAGCTGATCAGAAATTAATAAATGTCAATAAAAGGTCAATAAATAATTAAACACCACAGTTAAGGAGGGTTACCTTCTACGCGGGAGGTGAAAGATTATGAACAATGGAGCACTTAAATATATTAAAACATTTGTAAGTAGTAAAGATCTTTGGATGGCCAGAAATTAGTCTGCTCCCTGCAGGACTTTGTGGATGTTTTTGACTGTTTGTTCACAGCAGGGGCCTCATTTTCAAATTCAGCTGGTAGGTATTTAACACTTTGCTTTGACATGGAAATGATCTTCAAACAATGTCTGGATTTGATGTTATTTTTCTGCTGGTTTGCTGCATTTTGTCCTGCATACATATTCAAGCCTGTAGTGAACTTTGCATGAGGTTTATGGCCAACAAGGCAGGAATGCTTAGATGACAGATACGAGTAATATATTGGCAGGACGGACAGAAAGGGTCAGTTCACCCCCCCAAATCATTTGCATCACTCCTCTGACCTGTGCTTTTTACGAGCTGCTCTGTCAGAAGTCATGAGGGTGCAACTAACAAACATTATGGCTCAGCTAAAAGTGACCCCACGTTTCCATCTTATTATGCCACCTTACACCAGATCAGTATAGGTGTGCAAATAGAGCTCCATGTCAGACTTACACTGACCTTTTATAAATCAAAACACCCTGTGAGGAAAGAGCAGATATTAAAGATGAGCACACAAAGGTTTAAGGTCATGATTAACTTATAAACCACTAAGAGACTGTGTAACAAACTATATAATTTCTGTGGAAATGCTCTGCTCTTCATTTTGTAAATACTTTTATCTTGAAAATCAGAAATAAATATGTACATTACCTACTATATACTAATACACAGTCCTATAAGAATAGGAGTTAATTCAGGTCTATTGGTTTGTCTTTTATAAAGATTTTTAAGGCTTTTTCTGTATTTTCAAATTCCAGACATGCAGCAAAGATGTGCTGAACTGGAGAAGAGTGAAAACTTTTGAGCAAAGATTTCTCCATCTTCATTTGCATATCAGTATGGCAACAACTTTTTTCTGTTTAGCAGAGGGGATGGGACCAACCCACTCTCTTATTTCATCCAGTTCTGTATGTTTTTTTTTAAAAATCTGTTTGTAATTAATGATTGATTGGCATCTCTAGCATCTATTTCACAGTTTTAACTGTTGGCATTTTAAAGTGAGCTGAACCCAGGCCCCGTTTAATAGTCAAATTGCACATAACAGTCCATGCCATAGACAGATGTACATTCACAGGTCAGGCTAGTGCAGCCACTTCCACAGCCCTTTGTATGTTTCCCGGCACTCTATGATCTTCTTTTATAAAATGAAGAAAAAAAAAACCAGAGCTATTAGATTACACAACTGGGTAGATTAACGGTTTATCAGCTGACAGAAATGTGTGTGTTGGAGGTTTTTGTCTGCCAGCATCATTCTTCAGGAGGGGAGAGGAGACGGGACTCTGTTGGCGTCTGGATTCCTGAGAGGAGGTTCGGGCTCGAGCTCAAAGCTGATGTTAACAAAGGAGGCTGCGGACGTCTCCGGCTGCTCCACGGTAGCCAGACGAGGAGCTGTGGGATCGTCCCGCTCGCCTCTCTTCTGCTCCCCAAACCGACGCTCCGCTTCCTCTGCCAAACGATTCTCCTCCTCCTCCTCTTCCTCCTGCAGAAAGACAGCAGTGTGTCAGGTGGTTAATGTTTGTGCTCCTCCGTCGGAGTAAACAGCTTTTAAGCTGCAACATTGTGTCGTACCTCTTTCTTTATGCGGTAGTACTCATCTATAGCATACTGATACTTAGGAGAAGTGATGCCAAATAGAGAGGCCAGTCTCTCTCCCATGTAGTCACACACTGCAAGAAAAAAAAAAGAAATACACAGGTTAGAGGCATCTTCTAAATACTTGAGCCAGTTTTGGTGTTTTTTTGTGATAACCATGAAACAAGTTGTGAACTATGCATTTGCAAGGCATCTAATGTTGCTGACATTCTGGGCTTTCCAGAGTATAACATTTCTTGACCTTCCCAGTTCCAAAAGCTCTTTTTTGAACTCCCATTTCAGTACCTCCATGGTTGTAAAGATCCGACCCTTAATGCAGGTGGACTTCTCGCTTCCACTGTCATCCCTGAAAGTGACTGCACCAGGCATGGGAGCAGCTCTGATTTAGTGGCGTGTGACAGACCAACCTTCTATTTTCTGGTTTTATTTAAATTTCTCTGGCATTAGAATTATTTGAATGTGTGCCAGCTGGCAATTAATGAGTAACTTTACACTACAGCTTTACCTGAGATAGTGGAGGTGGTCATTCTCCACATTTGGAACCAGAAGTAAGGACCCCAGGTCAGTTTGGACTAGAACACACATGAGAACATAAGACATGACAAAAAAATTATTAAATCTCAAAAAGCATTTTAAACTGGACCTATTATGTGTATTACTCCATCTTTTTATTACTGGACTGTACTGGAGTATGTATGCATGATTCAGATCACAATAATGCTTAGGTGTTCATGCTCTGACAACAAATCACTTTAGCTAACTTTTCCCTGCTGAACTTTCTTCCTCTTTTACACTCACAAACACAGAACAGAGTATTAATAAGAAACACTGCGGTTCCAAATAACTGCAAACATGTTATAGTTGCTCTTTACACTCAGTTTTATATCTAATATCTTATGTCTCACCCTGCTAAATGCTACACTGTGTTCACCAGCTAACCAAACACTTCAGTTAAGGGACTTAAAAACTACAACTACAACCTCAAAAAATCCTTGAGAACCTGAAGTCTTGTGATTTAAGACACCTTTCCAAAATGAATTAGCAAATTAGATGTGTGTATGTAAAATTAAGGAAAGAGAAACTCTGCACCCCACACAGTCCTTACAAGAGGCTTGCTGTTTAAACAGCCTACCGGATCTACAGGAGCAACATTTTTCGTTGTCGTCTGCTCCTCTTCTTCCTCTTCGTCAGTGCTGTACTCCTCCATGGTCTCTCCACTGGCAAAGTGGATGGTCCTGCGTGGGACCTTCACCTTCCCTGGCCTTCCCGCAGGTTCCTCCATCTCCACAGTGTCAAAGTCCGCCTCCCCTGTTGTACTCTAGTAATAATTCAAAACAGCATTAATAATGATATTGTTAATAAAATAAATAAGTCAATAAAAATGGTAGAGGAGGGAAAAAAAACACATTAACTGGAATAAAAGCCTTTCTTCTGACAGAAAATGCCCAATTTCAGGTCTGACTTAAGGAATGCAGGCAGCAGACCAGTTCACAAGGTAGGAGCGAGGCCTCGTAAGGATTTAAAAGTAATTAATAAAAGTTTAAGATCCATTTTATTTACAACAGGCAACCAATGAAGATGATAGTGATGTGGCCTCATTGGTGGTGTTGTGCCAAAAAGTGATCGGCTGCCATAAAGTGATTTTCGATGTTTCTATGTGCTTTTATGTGTAATGTCTTTGCTTATATTGGTGAATAGAGTGTAGTCAATAGGATTTATGAAGGGCTTAAATATAAATGAAGAAATGACCTGTTTTTCAAGTATGTTTATAACTCTGCATTATTGCACGTACATTATAATAAATCCAGTCCTCTTTGGTCACTTAAAATATCTT
>JASGAU010380008.1:0-19605 GCA_030220045.1 Australoheros facetus
TCTCTCGGCTGGCCTGGGAACGTCTTGGGGTCCCCCCGGATGAGCTAGAGGAGGTGGCTGGGGAGAGGGAAGCCTGGGCTTCTCTGCTTAGGCTCCTGCCCCCGCGACCCGGCCCCGGATAAGCGGAAGAAAATGGATGGATGGATGGATGGATCAACACTCTCGCTAAAGCCGATGCAACAAGCGTAGGTACAAAGACTACATAGATACAAATGTGCACATCGGGAAATTACAACTCATTAAAGGGGAAAATGCAAAAGAGTGTATCCACAGAAAAATGGGGATAAGATAAGCCTTACGTGCGTGACGTGCAGATGTAACCTCCCTGGATGGGGGTGTCTTGTGATAAGCAAGCAGCATTTCTTTCTTTATGACCTTTTCCGGAGCCTAACGGGGCTGGGCCTGTGGTGGATGTGAGGTACGCGAGACAATCCATCAGATTAACTTTACCTTGTTTTTCTTTTGTTCTTGTTCTTTTTATGACAGCTTTTATTAGAATTATTAGTATTGCTGTGGTGATTAGAATAGTGGATAGCTGGCTAGAAGATACAGTGCTGTGGAAAAGTATTTGCCCCCTTCCTGATTTCTTAGTTTCTGTATATTTGTCACACTTCAGATCATCAGACACATTTACTATTAGACAAAGATAAACCAAAAGAATACAAAATGCAGTTTTTCAGGACCTGGATGACTTGCTGAAATTGATGGAACCATGAATTATGCTCTCTGCCCGAAAATCCTGAATGAGAATGTACATCAGTTTGTGCCCTGAAGCTCAAGAGCACTTGGGTTAAGCAGCAGGACAGGGATCCAAGTCCACCTCTGAATGGCAAAAATAAAAAACAAGATGAAGATTTTGGCACGATCTATTGAAAGTCTGGACTTAAATCAGATTGAGATGCTTTGGCATAACCTTAAACAGGCCGCTCATACTCGAAAAGGTGGCACAACCAGTTTTTAGGTTTGGGGGTAATTATTTTTTTTCACAGAGGGCATGACAGGTTTGGATAGCTTTTTTCCCTTAATAACTGACATAATTATTTAAAAACTGCATTTTATTTTTTTTACTCTGGTTAATCTAGTCTAATATTAAAATTTGTTTGATGATCTGAAACATGTAAGTGTAACAGATATGCAAAAAAAAATCAGCAAGGGGCAAATACAAAACTATATAACATCATTTTTTTTTCTCTTTTTATGTGAATGAATGAATGATTTAATGATTTAATTAATCCTCCCTGCTGCTCTGTTTTGTCCTCACTGTAGCTGTGGAGTAGTGATCCGGTTCCTTCCGGGTGACCCTCAGGAGTGGGCTGCATGAGTGGGGGCTCCAGATCACTGTTCCCATCCTTTGAACCTCTGAGTTACACAAGACATCAAAGTCACTTAACTGCTGGCCAGCTTATAAACAGGCTCCCTCCTCGGGGTTCTGGGGGCTGTTTTGAAGGAGGTCGTGCCCCGGGTTGGCTCCGTCTAATCAGGTCTGGGGTTGACTCAGAGCTGCAACACTGATCTAAACATGAGAGTGATCCTAATTATAGTAACCAATAAAACAGAGGAAACGTTCTGCTTATTAACCACAGAAGAACATCACTGCTGAGCTACCCTGAGGCACTGGTTTGAGACTGGTTTCTGTATCACACTAAACTTGTGATTCTGTTATTCGTATCACTTTTGTTGTTTTGTTATTTTCTTTGCAGTTCCTCTGTCTTGTCTCTTTATGTATTTTGAGCCCATGTCTGATTGTGTCTCTTGTCCTGGTTGAAAATAAAGCATTAAAAATAAACAGTAAGTCTAGTTGATGGTTTTTACATTATTCTGTACTTTTTTTTTCTTTCTCATTGTATATCTAATGGAAACTTCTCAGTAAGTATTGTAACTATTTTGCAGTAAATTAATAAAAAAAAAAGGTTACCAGTATTTCATTGTGAGTATGCAGTTGAACAAATTATATTAAAAAAATGTAAAATCTGAGTTTTTTAAATTACTTTTTCATTTTACGATGTATTAAAGTCATGTATACAGTATCTTGCCCTTATACTTGTGGTTAAAGCTATAGTTGATTGTTTATATGAAGAAAAGATCAAAATGTATTTACAGTACTGTGCAAAAGTCTTGAGCCACCACTCATTTCTTTATATTTTGCTTCCAAGCGGCCTGACTTTCTTGTGATTTTTTTTTTAAGTGGTCTTGAGCAATAGTTCTCCAGCTTTCTGAAGGTCGTTCAAAGTTTTTCTTTGGCTGCTTTTTCACTCATTTCAGTCCCTTACTTGTACCTGACCATTTTCAGAGAAATGTTTTTGTTTGTTAATCCATTTAACACTGACCTATGAATCATTCAATCATAAAAAAGGCACCTTACTCTAGGGATGAACCAGTGTTATGTCTACACATAACAGACAACTCAACAAAGAACCAGTTTTAAATTGTATCCAGTTTCCTCAAAATTTTGAGGAAACTGGATAAGTGGAGGACAAAAGAAAAAGTCACTAAAAAACTATCCACAGCAGATGAACAGTACCTGAAAGTCTTGTCCTTAAGAAACAGGGGAAAAAATCCAGTAAACACCTGATACAGACCTGTGAGATACAGCTGGACCTTCAGTTGATCCATCTACTGTTCACTGAAGCCTCATCAGAAATCTCAGTGGAAGGGTGGCTGTCAAGAAACCGTTCTTGAGGAAGGGAAACAGGGAGAAAAGGCTGAGGTATGCCAAATTACACAAGAACTGGATTGAAAATCAGCGGAAACAGACCTGATAGAGTGATGAATCCAAACGTGAAATTTCTGGTTCAAATCATCATCAATATGAACAGAGGAGGTCAGGAGAGAGGTACAGCAGTGAGTGTCTACAGCCATCTGGGGCTCCATTTCAGCCAGTGGTGCCAGTGGAGATCTTGTCAGAATTTAAGACTGCAAAATGTAATTATGAACAAGTGGAGTCAGACTTTGATCCACCATGCAATACCATGTGGAAAGCATGTGATTGAAAACAGTTTCATTTTTAAGCATGACAATGATCCCAAACACACTGCCAATGCAGTAAAATCATACCTGGATAGAAAAACACACAGTGTAAAACTATCAGTCATGGATTGGCCTCCCCAGAGCCCGAACCTCAACATTATTGAAGCAATGCTTCAATATCTCATCTTCACAGAGATATTGAAGCATTGTGGGATCATCTTCACAGAGAACAGAACAAAAGGCAGCCAACATCCAAAGAAGAGCTTTGACTGTCCTTCAACAGCCTGAACTCTCTGCAGCTTTCTTGTAGTTTCCTTAAGTAGTCTTCAGGCTGTTGAAGAATAAATGTGGTCACACCAAATATTGACTTTCATGCTTGTTTTGCCTCATATATTGTATTTCTATTTATGTTTTCGCGTGTTTCAATAAATCCTTGCAACTATTTCCCATTTTTCCAGCAAAGTATAAAGAAATGAAGAGTGGCTCAAGACTTTTGCTCAGTACTGTATGCAGCACCTTTTATGCAAAGAAGTGAAGTTGCTGCTTATGTGAAGATCAGCAAGCATAATGATTATGAGAATCCTATATATATAATAATACTGTTGCTGTAATGATGACTGGAGACTAAAGAGAAATTTTCATCAATAAAGTTTTGAGGGAAAAATAACACAGGAAGGGAGAGACTGTAAATCCAAACTTGCACGGTGGATCAGGCATCATGTAGGCTGAAAACCTAGACCTAACTCTTCCTAGAATATTGAGCCTCATTGATTCAAAGGCAAGAAAAAAAAAAAGCTATTGTGGATTAGTGTGCCGCTGCGCCTGCTCAAGTTAGCCCTGCGGTGCCAGCTGTGGTTAGCTTTGGCTCATGGTCATTTTCATGGCCTGTATCTGGATCCTCCAGGGAGAGTCTGAAACCCTGAGATATCACTAAGCACCAAACATGTGATCATGAGACGTGTGGAATCGAGGCTGGCATCCGGTCAATGAAAACTGAAAAGCACACCCTGGAAACAAAGGACGACTGTAAATATCCTCACTTTGTTACTAAATATTCTCTCATATAAGGCTTTGAAAGCTGCTGTAGCTGTGCTGTATGGAAAAAGCTCCTGAAAGTGAGTCCTCACAGAAATCTGAACCACAGCTTGAAACTTTGTGTCAGGGGGATTTCTCTGCCTGCTGCTGTGGTCATCTCCACATCTCAACACTGAACCTTCCCTGGAGTTTCCCTAATGATCATCTAAAACAGTGATTTCCAGCCTTTTTGACCCCTCATCACAGGTTAGGGCCTTAGTGTGGACATAAATCATGTGAATTGCAACTTGAATTGTTTTAATAAAAAGATTTTTAGAGATCTGAAGAAGTTCATATATATACAATAAATCCAAATGAGTAATCAAAGTAATCAAATAGTTTATGCAGTGTAAACTTTAATCAAAAGATGCAAACTACCCTCACAAGCCACAAAAATAAAGAGTTGTTTACAACGCTGGCAGATGTGTCTGAAGTAACCTTTAATGACATGCAGAGGAAATAACGTGCATTAAATCATGCATCACGACTCCAGAGTATCAAAGTCAGAACTGAAAGTCTTCTGTAATGACACTCGCAGATTTCCTGGTCTCTGTTTTCCTCTCAAACGTTGCCCAAGAATGGCTGAATGTGATGATTGCGACAGACGGACGACGCTCTGTGACATCGCACAGAGTTTGTCATCTCTTGAAGGCAAACAAACACGGATGCTGGTGCGTCTGTGAAAATCGAGCTGATAGAGTGTGACAGGCAGCAGCAGTGCCTGCTGGGTAGACACCGATTCAGTCAACAAAGCCTGTAAATTCGGAGAAGACGGGGCATTGGAAATACGATGTTATGAGTGTATCCTTGAGGGGATTACATCACATTTCTGTTCACCGTGGCAGACATGCCTTTAATCAAAGTTATAAGCACACCTGTCCGCCCGCATACCCGTAAATATACACATCTGTGAGATTCCTTTGCCACAAGTAGAAGATGAAAGCGCTTATCTTTCTAAGTGAATGCATTGCCTGCTACTGTTCGACCAAGTCATGTTTGATTTGAGAAGCTTTGGTGTCTTATTTAAACCAGTTTAAACGTAATCTGATTCCACCAGTAAATGAAATTCCACACCTGCTGCTGTAGCACGTCTACCTGAAAGCCAGAGTCTGACGGGTGTCTTCACTTTGTCGTCAAGCCTTCAGTGGATTGCAGTGTAATTATAGCACATTGATCAACTTTTTTTGTGCTGCAACTTTCAGCAGTGATGATTAAAAGTGCAAATGTGGAAAGTGGAGCTGCAACTAGGAATTTATAAATCCTTGGAACAACTGGAATGGAGTGCGTGAACCTTTTTTTGGCTTTTTTTTTCTGGCAAAAATCAGAGAACAATCTAGTCCCGAGATATTTACTGTAGCTACTGATCACGTAAGTCAAGGAAAAACAGAAAATCTTCACCTCTGAGAAGCTTGAGTCTGGGAATATTTAGGAATTTTCTTAAATGATACATTTCCTCTTGATGAACCCATGGGTTATTTAATCTGCGATTGTGGACTCAAATGACAAAAAGAATTCCAAGGGAATAAAATCAATAAATGTTGCTTCTTTTTTAATAAAAAAAAAGATGTTAACAGTGAAAGCTGCTCACTCTTTTAACGTGACTTTAAACCCTAAAGCAAACAAACAATCTCTGACAGTCACAAACAGTGAAGGTTTCATGGGAGATAGAAAGGAGGCAGGGTACGAAGAGCCTATTCTAGCTCTGTTTGCAGTACATTTGGAGTATTCTGAGAAACCAAAAGTCAAAAATAACACATCATAGGTCAAAATCATTAACTTTTAATACACAATACCGAAGCTCAAAAAAATTTCCAGGTATCCCATAAAGACACTCAATTGTAATGCACTGCTTTGTTCTTCAGGCTCTCACTGAAACAGATTGAGTGATGTCATTTTAAGACTTATCAAAGATCCTCATAAATTACAGCATATTTTGTACATTTAGGCTTAGTTGTACTAAAGAAGAATGACTCCTAAACCTGTCCAGGAATCAGTGTACAGAGGCTCACATTCAGGCTCTTCTTTTTAAAAGCCTAAATAGCCTGTGAGCACTGTGGGCTCATCGTTTAGGATAAGTGATGAGGTTGCTGCAGTAATAAAGGTGTGAGGGAACAAAACTTAAAATGCTACTGTTATGCTTTGAACATGTAGCAAAAGGAGCAACCACATCAACCCTTGCAGCCACCTGTTAGTTTTAGAACTGGTTTTCAAAGGTCCGCCTACATCTGCGAGCTGCTAACTCCACATGAGCCTGGCCTCTGCCTGAGATCTTCTGACAGGGCTTGGTCCCAAAGTGGTCCCAAAGGCTCGTTTGGTCACTGAAGGTGAGTGGAACACAGGGAGAACATGAAGACTCCACACAGAAAGGCCTGGGCCAAGGTGGATTCAAACCCAGACCTTTTCACTGTGAGGCAACAGTGCTAACCTGAAGAAGCTTCTTCTACTTTGTTTCAAAAAGTGCTGGATAATTACAGCCAAAGGAAAAGCTTCTCTTTTTGGAGGTTATAAAAACATAGCCTTGGTGTGATGCCCCCCACTAAATCACTATCAAATAAAAGCCAGTGACTGGCTACTTGATAATGTTGCATCAAGCAAGCTTGATGCATGCATGTAAAGATAAATTTTCTACTCTGTTAGCTGTTGATTGTGAAAATCTCAGTGTTAACTCAGCGCTGACACTATGTGCGCGGTGACAGACAGAACTGCTGTCTGGAAATTTAATGGGAAAAAGGGTGAAAAAGGAAGCAAAAAGTGCAGTGAGAGACGTATTTCTCATTTGTATTCATTGCTTTGCATGGATTGTCTGTCCTTGATCCATCAGACCTTCCTATGGTATGAATCCCATCAGCTTCTCACAAGCATCCGTCAGCCAAACAGAGCTTATAGATGAAAGCAGGAGGCTCATCAGTGGATTTAAGGCAGTAAGAGCTAAAACATAGTGTAGGCCCACAGTGACAGAAACACGTCTCTTATTGTCTTAATCTGCTGTTATCTGTAGTTAGGTCCATAAGCATTTGGACAATGGCAAATTTTATTCTAATTTTGCCTCTGTGCACCACCACAGAGGATTTTAAATCAAACCTTTAGGATGTGATTGAAGTGCAGAGTTTCAGCTCTAACTCAAGCTGTTCAACCAAAGAGGATCAAAAGTCACTGGAAAATTGGACAACTGACAGGCAGTTTCACGGCTAGGTGAGGCCTGTTATTTCATCACAGATTAAGTAGCTAAAATATCCAGATATTATTCAAAGTGTTGAACTTGCATTTTCATTGGAACTCTCAATATGAGGTCCAAAGACATTAATGCAAGTGAAGGAGGCCACTAAAAGGCTGAAAACAGAAAATAAACCTATCAGAGCGATAAAATCTACCTGTGTAGTAGTGACAGAGGTTAAATTAGAGAAGCTGTGACTGGATATGTCACCATTTTATAGCGGTGTCATGAATGTAAATGTCACTTCAAAGGGTTTGAGTTACACTAACTTGAAGTTGAAAACAGGAAATCATTTCACACACAGAAACAATGATGTAATGTGACCTTAAAATCAATATGTACGATACTTCACTCTGAAAGGGGGGCACTACAGTTTCTCGTAGCATGCAGTGGGTGCAGGTCCAAAGTGGTGCTACTTGTATTTTTTAACCTGATTTGTGCACGGACATGGGTGTAACAGGTATTGATGTTTACCAGCACTGTTGCCATTACAGTAGCAACCGAGCTCCTAGCGATACTACACAATCTCAGCTTGTTACAGACCTCTGCACTGACTAATGCCGGTGGTCAGGGGAGGGGACGCTGTGAGCGTTGTGCAAAGAAGCAGAACTGTGAAAAGAGGTTCTCGCTAAAAAGAAACAACCTCCCAGCAAGCCACCTCTCCAATGGTTGCTTGAAAAGAGTTTCAGCCATTGTTGCAAAGAGGTACTGTTTCATTCCTGACTTCATGGGCTGCCTGCTTTTCAACGTAACTGATAAAACAGAATCGCAGATGGCATAAAAGCAAAAAGCACTACATGTTCAGTTTGTTAGGATGAGACGAGAGGCGCTAATTAGCCAACTCACAAACCTCAGCTGGGTTTGTTTTTGCAGATATTTAGTCATAACACATGAAATGATTGCCTCTTACACAAATCTGTGTGTGTGTGTGCGCGCGCGCGTGTGCTTGTTTCCATTTTTCCTTGTCCGCAAACTCCTCCTACACCACCGGGAGTTGAGCAACCAAATTTGGCACATAGGTACATCTTGACCCGGGTGCCTGAAGAACCTGAAGGTTCTTATCTAGATCAGATCATGTCCTTGCGACCACCTAACAACAGGCTTCCCTGACCCAGTTTTAGCATACAAACAAGATCTACCCCCCTTTGTTTTACTTCTATCATTGTTATTAAGCATATCAGTTTACCATCAGCATAAATAGGCCAAACAATACTGTAGCATGGGCATGTACTAGTTAAAACACACACATACACCAGACCACAAATTTGGATTTCATGGCGACACCAGAGGAAATAACCAAAGTCACTCGGATACAAAATTTTACTGGCTGAAGATAAAAGGTTTGAGCTGCTGGTGGTACTGCAGTAAAAGTCAAATTTCATGGCATTCAAAAAACTGCACCTCAGAGTGGCACTAAATTAAAAGTAAGAGCACCACCACAGCCGGTATAGGATTTCTCATCTGATGACTATGATGTTTAAATTTCATAGGGATCCATGTTATTCAAGATATTTCAGTCTGAACCAAAACACACGCACACACAAAGACAACTGAATTTGATCGTGAGCTCTTATTTATTGAAATTTCACTCAAAGCTTCATCAGCAAACCAAAAACACGAGTGCCTTTATGAAATATTTACAAATATCTTACGGCATATTGTGTTCTCATATGTACAGTGCAGGATCCCGCACAATAAGAAAATAGAGCTCACATGTGGATCAGTGTTACGACTGCTTCAATTCAACACTTTCAAAGAAAAAAACTGGAAACAAAATGTCTCAACAGCATCTGCACATATAAAGTATTCAGTCAAAGACTTATTTGTTATCTGTGGTGAGATAAAAATCTTATCAGCTGCAGCTTTCCAAAAGCTGCTTCAGTGACGGGCAATGATTTATCCAAAGCCCCAGAAACAGGCTCTGAGATTTAAAACAAAAACAGTTTATCTATAAATCCTGAGCATAAAAAAAAGTAGCTTCTCTGTCATGCATTCAGCTGGATATCTCCAGATTAAAACCTCCAGCTGGAGAGACTTGTAGAATGTAATGCAACAAAGGGGCTCTGAGCTAAGGAAAACCTATCACCAGAAACTAAGAGCCGGCCTGTCTATGAAGGGAGGAGAGCAATATTGACCTAATCATGACAACATCATTTTTTACAGTATGAATCTGAGGCATAAAATACTGCACATATACCTGTCCACGTGTTAAAACAGACCCCCACATGCTGTAACACTGATCATTTTTATACAAAGAGAGACTGTTCAGGTCAGTTGTTGCATGTTGCAGTCCACTGAAGACTAGCAGAAGGTGCTGCCTTATTGTTTTATTGTAAAATTCAGAACAATGTTAGTGAGTGTAAATGTTGTGCTGTTGTTTTCAGACAGTCTGGGGCTGGATGTTTGCAGGTGGAAGAAGTTGAAAAATCAGTGCTGGCAACAATGCGTTGCTGACGGTGTGTCCTTTAACCTGCAGACAGGAAATCATGGGAGACAGAGGTAGATATGTCAGACTTAGAGGTCAGCCCTTTCTTGGCTGATATTTATGAACAAAAGGGTTTAAATTACAGCACCATTCAGCCAAAGATGTCTCTAGTTTGTCACCCTCACTGACTCACAGCACCGTACAGTCCATCATAGCCTTACTGCTACCATTATTAATATACATGGTAAGGTGTGGGTCACACAGCATTAAGGAAGAATCACTACAGACATCACAAACCTCAGACTCTGACAGCAACAAACCAGTAAAACCTTCACTTCACACTCTTTCTGCTACCCGCAAGTGGAGCCAGAAAGGTGATGGTCCCACACACAAACTCACAGAGGAGGTGAAAACCACATTTAATCACTTGCTGTAGTTGGTATCCATCCTGTTTTCCTGTGTATGTTTTTTTTAAATAAATCTAACCAGTTTGCACAGAAAAAATGGTTTGCAAGTAGTGACAGACCTACAGAAAACGATCACCTGACTCCTCAGAACCGAGCATCAGAGATTTGGTGTCTTTCAGCTCATCACAAACCTACTTTTTAGTGGATCTACATTCATCAGGTGGAATGAAACATAAAAGAAGCCTGCTGGATGCTTTAATAACTATCTTACAATGTGTCATCAATACTGTCATCAAAGGTTTCCAAACTTGCTTTCAACAACACTGCATGTGCTTTCTTTTCTTACTTCCAGATGCTATTGTGCCTGAGTTATTGTGGAATTTCACAGGTCTGGTAAACAGGGCACAGCTGCTGCAGTGGATGGCACTGACATTGAGCAACCACAGCAGCACCAACATCACATTTACTTCTGTTTTGAGATCTCTTGTGTAACCTAATGTGTACAGAGTGCCTCCTCGTTGAATTCAAGTAACCTCTAGCCCTTGTGCAGCTTTGGAAATAAAATCCTGGGAAAAAGCAATGTGTAAATGACGCTGGTCAAGAGTTAACGGAGCGGACCTTGACCTCGCCTTCCCAGCTCTTCCAGTAAAGGAGACTATTCCAGGGTTGAGTTGCACCACACTTCCATGCATGCCTGTTGTAATCACTAACAGATGTTAGTGGTGTTTGTGCTTTCAACCATGTGCAGTGACGAAAGGGTCACAGTTCATCAGTCACAGCTCTACTGAAAACCAGCTGGTGCATCACAACAAACAGAGGCTGGCAGCGAAAAAGGAAACAGTTTGGAAAGATGTTTTATTACCCAAGTCGACTGTTGATTAGAATTATTGTGTAACACGCTATAAGTTTGTTTGTGCAATGCTCTGTCTGTATACCATGAGAAAATCAATTTAAGGTTTTGTTTTAAGGGAAGTTGTTGTAAGTAGGCTGCATTAACACCTGCAGGAAAATGTAACCAGAAGCGTTTCTTTGTGCTGTGACATGGTGAATATTTTGATTGATTTTTATACATTAGTTTGCTTAAAAACACATTTCAGAGAGCTAATGATCCAATCATTAAAATAGAAGGGCACTCAGTAGAGCGCATACCTCGCCCAACCCAAATTTTCTGTGTGCAACACTGCAATAGATACCACCCAGTGTTGTCATACTCCATCAGGTTCAGCTATATTTTGGTGTTAGTTGCATGTCACTGGCTTTATTTAATACTCTAAAGGAGTGAATTTTTTTTTTTTGACCCTGCAATTTTCGGCATTCTGTGTCAGTAGATGCTGAATTCTCCTTGGATCATGAACAAACTTTGCTATATGACAGAACTTCTTTTTAGAGGGTTCTGACTTATCCTGATAAGGTTAGATGCAAATATGTGAATACTGCCCCTATCTCACAAGGGTAAAGAATCATTTGACAAAATCCTGGATACAGATTGTGATTCGGATCAAAACCAAAATTGGATCAATTGTTCCTCGTACTATCCCAAACAACTACAGAAATTTTCATCGAAATCCGTTCATAATTTTCCAAGTTATCCTGCTGACAGACAGACTAATGTGACTAATGTGACTAATCACAACAAACAACAAATCACAAATTTTAATTTATATTATCATTAAAAAAAAAGGTCTCTATGGTTTTTGCTTGTTTATGATTGAAGAATTGTTGTCAAAATAATCTGTAAGTATTCATAAACTTGATAACATGGAAAGGTATGCTCACTTTAAATACAGTTACACATCTTTAGACTCCTCTGTTGTTTCACCTATACAAACAAATAAGAGAAGAAGATCACTCAGTGTGTTCAATGACTTCATGTGGAATTTACAGTTTTTACAGGCTGTTAAGTAAAAATTACTGGAATAAACTAACTTTAGATAAAGGCAGTGACAGCAGGAGCACTACTATATTATTACTTCACATACACAACAGTGACATCTGCTGGATAAACTCTGCAACCTCACGTAACAGTGTGCCCAATAAAATGACACTTACATGCCAGTTTATTAGGCACGCTTGAGAGTCCAAAGAGTGCTGCAGTAAATTCAGAATTCAAAAGGTCATGATGCTCTAATTGGCAATCTTTTAAAGAAGATTCTAATAAAATAAGAACAATAATGATGATCTTCAAGACATAAAGCAGGCCTATGTTAAGCCTCACAGGGTTTCTATTGACTCTTGCATGCTTAAAAGGAAGGCAGCTGACCTTCTCATCCAAGAGGCTCCTTCAGTTCTAAAACTGGCTGAGGGTAGGTATTTAACCTCTAGTGGTTTGCTGTCCTGTTGGAGATGGCCCTGAAGGTTGTTGATCCACTATTAATCATGTGAATCATCACCACTGCCCCACTCCACCACCCTGTGAGCTACTGAGGTCACCTGAGGCAAGGTGAGAGTGGGGGTGGAAATGCTTGGTAAGGGATCTCAGGACTGCACTGTAGGTGGCTGATAGCTGGTGTCATAAGCCACCACCTCTGTTCAACAATGGTCATTCACAGTGGAGGTAGATGGCCTCCTTTACTCCTCTCTCAAACCATCTGTCTTCTCAGGCCAAAATGTGAACACTGGCTTCCTGGAAAGAGTGCCCTTCCTCCTTTAGATGTAGGTGTAGAGCTGAGTCTGGTCTGTTGAGGTGGTTCTCTGTATTGCATTGGTGGAGTTGTTGTAAAAGTTGGAGCAAGCCTTGCTGCACTGCACAGCATACACTATGTTGCTTAGCTTGTGTTTGGGCATTTTGTCCCTCGGATTAACCCATTTTTGTCTTAGAGTGCTGCTGGCCTCGGTGACAGTAATGACCTGCTACTTTTTTCCACACCTTGGTTCATGTGATGACTCACATGATTAATAGTGGGTCAACGACCCTCCGCACCAACTCCAAGGGGACAGCCCCCCACTAGGGCTTAAATGGACCAGTTGTTTCAGAACTGAGGAAGCCTCTTGGATGAGAGACGAAACGTCTTCACAGATCTAAAAGAAGTCCAGTTGCCTTCATTTTAAGCACTCAAGACTATCACAACCTGGATGACTGAGAACCTACACAGACATCTTCCTGTGATAATGATAACAGTGTGTATTTCTAACAGATTTCTAGTCACAGTGTTTTTGTTTCCATATTCTTTTGTTCGTCCAGTGAAACCTACCGTCCTTCTTCATCCACTGGTCCAACTCTTCCATTTCGAGCTCCAGTACAGAGGGCACGTCTTCTTCAAACATCGGCCTGAAAGACACAAAGATATTTTTTTTTAAAAGACTGAAAGTCCTATTAATGGGTACCCACCAAAGTAATTCAGAGGCCTTGAAGAGACGGGAGCTAAAACTCTACCTATGTGTGAAACCAGGCACACATTAGCACACAATGGACTGCTGCATATAGTGAGTTTGTAACTTAGTAGTGATATATTTAGTAGTATTACTATGTATCACAACATAAACTACTTCAAAGTACTAGTGCTAATACAAAGTGCAACGTGTATTTATCAGAAAAGGAAGTCAGCATTTGTTGATCTTTCATGTATTAAGTTTTGTATCTAGAACTCCCCTGACAGGGAGCGCTGAACACAAACCAAACTTTTTATTTTTATTACTGGCAATCAGTTTGAGGGAAACCCGCTGATAGATGCACAGGAAATGGCAACCATTGCTGTAGAGCTCTGTTGCGGTACACAGACACCGCTGCATCCCACGTTTTGTAAATACGGACACATTTCTTTTATTGAAGTCTTATTTTTAGGCCAATTTAAATTCTTCACTGCTGCCTCCAGGTAAGAAAGCCAAAGGCTGACAGGCATCTGCAGGGCTGTATTGGAGGTGTGCTGAGCTGACCGCATGAGATCAGTTTGTAATGTGGTGCAAAACAGGAACATGAATCAGGTTTGAAGTGCCTGTGCTGCCAGTAACAGATATATTACAGATAGAAAGATACGACACCAGCACTTCTGACAAACTGCAGCTAGACTCTCCAGCGTGAGGCAGCATGAACTGATGCACGATCATGCACAGATGGGTTATAACTCAAGCTTCAGAGTGAAACTCAAGTCAGACTTAAATGAAAAAGAAAACCATGCAGCATTTTAGTATACAGTTATACAGTAGCGAGATGTTAGTGTGTGTTTTCTTTAAAGCTATCGGTATGTGAGTATTCAGCTGCAGCCACAGAGAGCAGAACATTACTGCGAAAGAAAAAGACATCCTGTATCGAGCAGGAAGTTATTCTCACAAAGCCGTGAAAATTGAGATGATATCAGTTCTACTCCCTCAAATCAGCAGCTGTAGAAATAAAATGGCGTAAATTACACTTACATCGGCACCTTCTCTGTACTGGATCCATCCAAATATGGATCTTCTTTACTCAGATCTGTGAGAAGAGAATATGCAGCTGTCACACGAGACGATGCCGTGCAGTAAAAGCAGAGAATCTGTACGTCAAAACCACCAAACACTAAATCATCTCAGCTACAATGTAGTTACATAATCACAGATGCCTTTTTTTGACCCCTAAATTCAACAAATTTCTCAGAAATATTATGACAAATTTGTACCAGATGACCAAAGAAATGCACTAATCCTTGTGGTATCTGTCAGGATTATCTATGATGTAACAATATAACATCCTTATAGTGGGGAGGGGCACAGGACATTGGATCCTCGGCAGAAAATACTTTGAAAAGCAAGAATTTCTATGCAGGACTGAACAGGAGAACTGACTGGTGTACCTGGATTTCTCTTTTTTTTGTTCCACTTGCAGGTGATACAAATGCCACAAACTATCATGCCGATAATAAAGACCACCAGTGCAATTGGGATAATGATGATGATGGGGTCCAGATCGGGTAGCTCCTCAGAGGCGTCTGTAGTTGTTGTTGTAACTGTGGAAGGAAGAGAGCAGGTCAGTCAGTCATTTCACCCAGGCTTCATCAGTGTCTTCATTAGTCACTTGTACAAAAACGTGCAAAGAATGGATCTTTTAACAGAGATTAAAACCCTGAGACATCTTGGACACCACATTTACTTCAGTCCAGTAACTACCACAGGTGTAAAGGTGATAATTATTGCAGCCATCTCGTTACAGATCATTACTCGTGTGAGCTGAAGGACGCAGTTAGGCTGACATACCATTGCCTGAGCCGCTGCCTTCTGTAGAGTCCTCAGCTGGAAACAACAAGAAGTTGTTAGATAGTTTCATCCAAAAAAAGCTCAAAAAATAGAACAAAAGATCGGAAAAAAAAAACAAAGCATCAATTTAAAGTGTAATGACAGGAAAAAGTTATTTGATGTAAAATAAAAACTGCTGTGGACCCACCTTTCTCTGAATCTGTGATGGATACTGGTTCTGAAGTGGTATTGTTAACTGGGAATCACAGAGAGAGGGCATGTGTTCACACTGAGTAACACACCTGTGTCATTTCATCAAACAAGACCAAAAGTATGTGAACATCCAAAGATGTTGTTGCTGAACAGCTGATTTGAAGACTGAATACAAAAAAGATGTTGCTTTGCAATGTTTAACTCATAAAAAAGCCAATATCCAGCATGGATACAGGTACTCAGATTTTTTCTCAAATATAGGCAATACAATCATCCAATAATCTGTTGTGAGGCCTGCTTTCAGTTTTAGTAACAAAATGTTAGTAATATTTCTCTCTGTGCAGAAATCAGGCCCTGTGACATTAATAGATGTGTTCAAAAACTGTTTTATTGTTGTCGCCGCTCAAGGCAGACCTAGTTTTGACTTCTTTATGGTTTACCAACTAGAGTTCAGGCATCGTTCCAAGAGTCACGAGATAAATCTGAGGGATTGTGAGGTGATTGTTTGGAGAGGAAAGAAGCGAAATCAAGTGCAAGACAATTTCCTGAAGCTGCCTAATGTGATGTGACACTTTTACCTGGAGGTTTGTTTCTTCTGGAGATGACGTTAAGTTTATATTGAACAGGTAATATTTTTATTTTCAGTGTAGTTCCAGAAGCTCACTTGCAAAATTAACATAAATGAAGTCAGACGTCAGTCCAGAGATGCTTTATTTCTCATTCATTTCAGCACGTTTTTCTTATCGTGTGGCAACGCCTGCACAAATAATTGAAATACACCCTAAAACTCTTAAAATATGTATTAGGTTGATTCATGGAGATGAACTAGATTTAGCAAGATTTTCAAAACAGAGTTGAAATCTTAAACAGCAGAAGATAGAAAGGGAAATAAAAAAAAAAAAGAATACATGCCAAACAAATAAACAACTCGACACTGACGTTTGTGTTTGGACTCCTGCATCTCTCCTGCCTCTTTCACAACCATTGAATGATCACGTTATACTTTGAATAAATGCTGTGGATTATGAAATGAGTCACAAAATTTGGGCGGGGAACGCCTAAATATTTGAAATTTCATCAGAATCCCAGCCTGCATGGGTCAGAAGCCAAAAAACGGCAAAAAATAAATAAATAAATCACCAATTTAATCTCAGGGAATATAAAACTGCAGTTTTTGTGGGAAATATTGATCTAAAAATTGTAACTACAGCTGTAAAATGAATACAGCCTAAACCTACAATGATACACCAGAGTGCAGTTTAAGTGTTAAAAAGCAGAAAATGGCAGTACTGGTACTGGCTGAGTTATGGCCAAAATATGTGTTAAATGGAGTTTCCCATGTTAAATTTAAGTAGCCTACAAATCCAGAATCTGCATCAGATCCAGATGATGTTTAGTATGGCATTAGTTCTTGGCTCTCCACAACTGTGCATCGAATATCAGATGAATCTGGTCGGCTGTGGGGGAAATATGTTAAAGATAGGGAATTTTTTTTTCAAATTTTCTGGATTTGTCTTTTTTTTTTAGCTTGCCCCAATCATGTCAAAATTTGAATCAGGTGATCTAGAGGTCACTGGCCATCTTTCATGCAAATTTGGTATGAATCAGACTGGTAGATTTGCTGTAATGTTGTTAACAACCAAACCGACAAACATACCAAAAACAATACCCTGTCCCCCCCCCTCCGGGGACGGGTTAAAAAAAAAGTTGAGCTGCTGCAGAGAGGAGGGTACTGTGGAAAACTATGTAATGTAACAAGTATTATTATTTATTTTTATGTCTTGCAAAGATGCTCAGCAGGGTTGAAGACAAGCAGGGATTTTCCCTAATTCAGCCACAAGACTCTAAATGAGGTTGGCACCTGACATTTGGTGGTAAAGTCATGCTCACAGTTGGTGTTTATCCAAGAAGGTGTGTGAAGTGGGTTGAGGGTGACGGTTTCTGCAGAAGTACAGCTGAGCAGGGGGATTAATATTGAATTCTTTTTTTTTTTTTGCAAGTTCATATGAAACATGATTAAATTTATAATCTGGCCCAGAGGCTCTGTTTCTGTAAGGAACTCACTTTGAAGACGACCATATCGGAGTTTGTCCACTGTAACTGCATCCTCTTCCTCACCTGTGTACATGAAGGAAGTCCAGAGTGACAGCAGATTAAAATTCATGTCAAGTACGTTGCTGTGAACCAAATGACCTTTGTTTTTCCTCTCTATCATCTGTCCATAAACTTTTGGTCACACAGCGTGTCATTGTTTCTGGGCTGCATTTCGTTATTCATGTGTCACCTGAGGCTACTGTCTCAGTTGTGTTACTCCCCAGCTCTTGGTCCACTGTCACACTTGGTTCCTTTGGAGCGTCATCATCGTCTTGGCAAAACACTGCAATCGGACAGAGCTCGTTACTTTGTGTCGGAGCACTGTTATGTGAAGGAGAAGAGCAGCGAAACTTAAAGGCGAGCATTTTCAGCATATATAGCAAAAGCAAAACACACCTGGGACGGAAGGCAGTTATTTCTGTGGGATTTCATGCGCAGCGGTTGAAAAGCAATGAAGTTGAGTCAGATCACACAGGAACTCAACACTTCCGTCTACATTATTTCAAATGATTGCAAAAATCCAAACTGTTGCAAAATAGAGGACCATGAGATGCAACTGTTGAGCAATTAATTCCCAACATAGGTTTATCACTTTGTAAGAAAAATGCTTTGAAACTGTCCTGCTCCGTCTGTACTAATCACTGCCTGTAAAAAGGCAACTTTGGCTGATCTTATGTTAGATTTAGAAGACTATAAAGACATAATGGCTCTCTACACATGGCACATATCACATTTGATAGTCAACCTGGAACACAACAATTTAAAGCAGCGAGTCTTCAAGCCCTACAACATCAATCTTCCTGCTCTGTGATAAGTTTTTTGAATTTCAAACTACGAACAATAAGAGCCTTTGATTTTTCAATCGAAATTTAACGCCTGCTTGTTCCTCACAGTGAGCAAAGGAAATTAAAGCACACAAAAGGCAAAGCAGGGAGGAGACAGGAAAGTGGAGAGCGCTGCTTTGTTTGAACTCAGTGACTAAAGAATATTCCCAGTCCTACCTGTCCCGGTCAGAGCGGTCAGCAGCAGCAGCAGCAGCAGCAGAGGGGCCTTCACCCTCGGGGCTCTCATGTTACCAAACCAAGAGCCAGACATAGTGCCATTGTGTGCCCACTTCCTTCTATACTGTCACAGCATCGCACTTCCTGATCTGACTTAACATGTTAAATGGAAGGAAAAGAAAAAAAACCCCCACTCGCTCTCAAAGAGACACACACACCCTCTGACTCTCTCAGATAACTCACTCAGATGTGATGAAATCAGCTGTGTGCTTGTAGCCACACGCCTCATGGCATTCTTGTTGGTTAGGTATGCAGCCTTACAGAGTGAAGGGGGAAGCTGAACAAACTTTAAGGAAGGGAAAAACCAGCTGGTACCAGCTCGGTGAGATCCAGCTGGTCGAGGGTAAGAAGGTGTCACCGGCCTGCTAGATAAAAATGATCCACGCCGAGGCTGCGAAACTGCTGCATGTCTGCTTGCTGACGGGTTTCTCGACACAAGCTCGAGCCTGAGCCGCTCTTTGTGGTGAAATGCTGATCAGGAACCTGAGGGTCATGCTGTTCTGATTATCAGAGAGCTGTTGTGGGATCTTGGCCTATTTTTAAAAAGAACAGTTTCTCTTCTCATCGGATACTGGAAATGGGATGGGAATGTGTTTCAACATGATGGCTGGGGTTTGCGATTTCCATCAGCTGTGTCTGATAAGAACACCTCAGGGGTGACATGGGGATAAGAAAACAACCCAAAAACTAAATGTCTTATCAAATTTCACAGCCAGCAGTCCAGCATCAAACCTCTGCAAACCTTGTGGCGGTACCAAGAAGGCATCATCCTCTGGGGAACAAGAAGTTCTGCACTGCACCCCTTTTAGTACTGCCCAACACATATCAGCATCTGCACAGCCACCACCCAATGGACTTCTGTTGTTTTCAGCACTCAGTTGCTGGTTAGATTTAGGAAATGGGTCATGTTTTGGGTTAAAATAGGTCCTTTCAACAGCGTGAGCCACATCTTTGAGACTCTGTTTGGCCAAAAGCCTCGAAGGCCAAGTTCTCTCATGAGTTTCAAGG
>JASGAU010380008.1:19616-32656 GCA_030220045.1 Australoheros facetus
AAAAAAAAAAAAAAAAAAAAATCAGTGTCTTCAATAAATAAGTCTTTATAAAATCTTTAAAAAAACAAACAAGCTGTCAGCTTCATCATCAGGCTGTTTGAATGAGCTACTTTCAGCTGCTCCCTTGTCACAAGATGTCGCCGGGGCGGGTAGCTCCACATGTTTTTGATGTGGCAGAGTTTTACGTTGGACGCCCTTCCTGACGCAACCCCAGCAGGGAACAGGATGTTTGAATTAACAGGAAGTAAAATGCTGTTATTGTTTAGCTGAAGAGTTTATGCTTTTGAGCCGCTGTGATCTGTAAATTATAATGTACATGTAATGACATCAGAGTGACTCAATGTGGAAAAAGTTTCACACCCCTGATTTAAGCCGTTACTAGGAGCAATGTTAAAAGGCGGGCATTCATGTGTTTAACAGTTTCACACTTTCTAATAAACTCTAGTTTATGTTTTGTTTTTGTTTTTATTTTTACAACTGTGTAAGCCAGACATATTTCTTATTAAACGCTTATTATTATCCATAAATCTGTAGTAAACAATTTTTGAAAGTGTTCATTCTTGCATCTATAAACAGCTCTATTACCTACACCCAGTTATTGTGAATATAAATGGCAATAACATCTCTGGATGTTGGCTGCCTTTTGTTCTGGATGATCCCACACTGCTTCAATAATTTTGAGGTCCGGGCTCTGGGGAGGCCAATCCATGACTGATAACATTACACTGTATGTTAGGTACGCTTTTAATGCATTTGCAGTGTGTTTGTGATCACTGTAATGCTGAAAAATGAAGCCACTGCCAATCAGTTGTTTTTGAGATTGTATTGCATGGTGGATTCAAATCTGTTGTAATGTAAAATAGGTTCATTGCTAAATGGTCTGTTATGTGTAGACACAACATTGGCTCATCACCTGAGTTATCTTCTGTTTTTTTGATTCAGTGTTAAGTGAAGAAGAACAGAAAAAAAAGACATTCCTCTGAAAAAAATCAGGTACAAGGACGGGACTGAAAATGAGTGAAAAAGCAGTCAATGTCCAAAGAAAAACTTTGAAAGACCTTCAGAAAGCTGGAGAACTGTTGCTCAAGTCCACTTTTAAAAATTACAAGTCAGGCTGCTTGGAAGCAAAATATAAAGAAATGAGGGGTGGCTCAAGAGCTTTGCACAGCACTGTAAATGGTACAAAAACAGGAAAACATCTGACCTCAACTTGTTACACTCATTTAAAACAAAGACTTGACTGAGAAAAGCTTTTGAGAACCAAAACTAAATAATGTTTCTTCTTCTGAATCGCTGCTTTGTGACGCTCTTCTGTGAAAGAGGCGTCATCTTATTAATGTGTGGTCTAAACATTCCTGAATGGCATCACTTCCTCAGAAGAGTTTGAGTCATACCATCAGAGTCACTCTGACTTTCTGTTATTAAATCTGCTCCACCATTTCAGAGAAATTTCCATTTATTTTTTCAGTTATTCTTTGTTACTTTCTGGATTAAGATTTCACTGAATAAAACATGTTAAAATCTTTTAAAACACAAATGATTTGGTTTTGAAAACTAAACCAGGGGTTACATGCCATGTGTCAGTCTTGTAGTGTCTATGAGTGGTTTGCAAGTCAAGAACACTTTCAAAGAGGAAGGAGTATCATTGTCAAGGTCTACCATCAAGAGATGCCTTCATGAATGCAGAAGGTTTAGAAGATGGTGCAAACCACTGGTTACACTCAAGAACAAGAAGGTCAGATCAGACTTTGTCAGGAAACATCTCAAAGAGCCGGCACAGTTCTGGAACAGAGGAGACCAAGATGAACTTGTACCAGAACGATGCTGGGTAGAGAAAAGTATGGAAAAGGAGAGAAACAGCTCATGATCTGAATCACACCACATCATCTGTCAAAAATGGCAGAGGCAGTGTTGTGGCATGGCCATGTATGGCTGTCAGTGGAACTGGGTCACTAGTGTTTATTGATGTTGTGACTGCTCATAGAAGCAGCAGGATGAATTGTGAAGCGAACAGGGCTATACGCTGCTCACATTCAGCCAAATGCTGCAAAAAATGATCATGACAGCAACTCACAGTGCAAACAGCCTGATCCAAAGCAGAGTTTCTCGTGCAAAGAAATGGGATATTCTTCAATGGAGAGAAACCCATAAACAAACAGCAGCTGAAAGTGGCTGCAGTAAAGGCACGGCAGAGCATCTCTCTGTAGTTGTAACCTGACTGCATCTCAGGCACACGGAGGCTTGTTCCCCTCCTCATATTTGAGCTTTTCAGTGAAGCCTGCAGTGCAGGAGGAGCCCGACCGGTCTCAACTGGCCCCACCGAATGGGGCCAGTCGAATCGAGTGTTTCAGGTCACATGCAGACAGGGACTTCATGGTTTGATTGTCAATTCTTATTTCTCCTTTTACACACTGGATACATATTCATGATCCACAGAGTTTTTACAACACTTTAAATCTTAAATAATGACAAATTCCAAGTGATTATCTTTCACATTGCTGTACAGTTATTTTTTCAACAATAAATGTAACATCAGTATCCAGCTGAAGCAGCCTTTTGTTAACTAAGCTTTAACTTTACTAAGCTTTTGTTGTTTTATTTATGTTTAACTGACAGTGAAAATTTGCTCTCTTTTTTTTTCTTTTTTTTTTTGGTGTCACTGGGGTAGCTTTGGTATTTTTATGTCAAATATAGGCTTTTCTATTTTAAATAACTTAGCAACATTATTTGAAATGTATCCATGTTTGTAGTTTTGTCTCTGTCATACTCAGTGTTTACGTTTCTTTGCTTATAAAAACATGATTAAGAAAAAATACACTTGTTTCAGTGGCCGTATATTAGATATAAAAGACCTCTTTTGAGATTTTTGCTTAATTATTTATTGTTCCAGAATTAGACTATTATCGTCACTGATACAGGAACCTCTGTGTTTTCTCCGCACCACATCCGGATATCAATTGATGACGGACCACTTCCACTTCCGGTCCAGCTGTCAACATTGCAGCAGACCATACACGTGTTTCCACGGTGAAAAAAATGGTGAGTCTGTGAGTTTTCTGTGCGTGGAGCATTGATAAAGCGCCTCTAAACTATCGAAACTTTCTGTGTTTTTCAGCCGAAGACTGCGAGAGGAAAACCTGCGGAGAAAGTGGTTCATCCGTACAGCCGGAAGGCGGCTTATCTGGCCCGAGAGGAGTGCAGGCTGAGGCGGAAAGAAAGGTCAGCCTGCTCCGCTAAGACAGCCGCAAGTCGTGGCACTCAGTGCGGCCGCTCCGCATGAGCAGGAGGAGCCTCGCGTTTGAGCATTATTGTGAAATCTTACGACAATTTTACAAATAAACTCCATTCAGCAATACAGGACCTGCTGCATCATCTTTGCAGATATACCTGGGGTCAGGTGTTTTGGTCAATCTAGTTTCCTTTACGCTGGTATTCGGGCCTGCGATTACTTTATAATTACATTTTATAGAAGATCTGCCTACTTTTAAGAAAGCTGTAAAGTCATTTTTTAAACCAGTTATACCAGGAGGACAGCTTTCTGTAGCCCCTCTTGTGATATAAACAGCGTCTGGGTGGGGATTTAGTATTTATGGGTGCACGTTTTTTTCTTTTTTAAACTTTTTTTTTTTTCTTTTCCTGATGCTGCAGACAGAAGACGGAGAAAGCCGCACGTCTTAGCAACATTGGTGAGCCTGCCTCTCTTTCCTGTTGTTGAAACAGTAAGTGCAACATTTTGTTAGTTATTAATATTTTATTTACTTGTTTCTGGATCTCAAATCACAGGTGAGAAGCTGCTGTGGTTTCAGAGTCAGCTGGATCCAGCGAAGGCCACTTACACAAAGAAAGACGCCTGCGACATCATTGAAAGGTTCGGCTCTACAAACAGAAATCAGCAGTTTCACAGCCAAACATTTGGGCAACAGTGTTCATTTTGGGCTTCATGCAAGTTGCTGTTTCAGTTTTTTTTAGATCTTCTTTTTTTTTTTCTTTTTTTTTTTTTTACATGTTTCTACGATACTGTGACCAGTGATGAAAGCATTTGATAAGTTTCAGATTCTTTTACTGTCAGATAAATAACATTTAAGCAAAGACTGACCCTTCTTCATGAGTTCTGCAGTTCTCTGTGGCATGCTGGATATCAACCACTGGGAAAAATACCGATTGATGGAGATCCATTCCTGCCTGATCGATACCCCAAGCTGACCACAGTTTGTGGGCTTCTGCTTATCGACCTGCCTTTTTTTTTTTTTTTTTGAGGATTGGCCACACTAAAAATGTCTCCAAAGACCATCTTCTTCTGACGATCCTGGAACAATTTGGTGACGATCTGTGCATTTTCCTGCATGCCGGAGCAGCGTACCACAAGGAAAAAGTGATAACCAAGTAGCTCAGGAGAGCATCAAATTAACATTTTGTATCCATGGCGAGGAAACTCCCGATTGTCATCCAACTGAGAATCTGTGGACAAGCAGAAGCAAACTGTGATCAGCACGGAGCACTGATGAGGCCGTCAATTAGGATTTGACCCTGAAGTTGATAGCCAGCATGCCACAGAGAACTGCAGAACTCATGAAGAAAAAGGGTCAACACTGTTTTTACACAAAAACTTGATTCATTTTCCAATGAAAGTCTTTGAAACTAATGAAATGCTTGTGAAATGTTCTTCACTTGTTGTAGAAACATGTAAAAAATTAATTAAAACTGAAACAGCAATATGTATGAAGCACAAAATTAATGCTGCTGCCCAAATGTTTGGTCGTGACCTGTGTACACTCTTCATACACGTGATTATTAATATGTAATTATATACTAATATGGCAGCATATAGTACACTAAAGCCCAGTGGGCTGACGTGTTTTCTTTCTTCAGATACCTCCACAGATTTGATTCAGAAATTGAGCAAATTGAGCTCACGAATGGGATCAAAGGTCGGCAGGGTCGTCTCCATGGCGCCAGAGAGGCTGTAATCAAACAGACCATCGAGCGAGAGCGGGCGCAGTTCGAGGGCGTCGGTTTCGGTGAGTTCTCATAAAAATGTTCACACATACACTGTACATACACACGTGTCTGGCTGTAAAACACTCCTGGATGCTCTCCTGTGTTTTCAGAGATCCCAGACATCATCAATGCAAAACATCTGAGGATGTTCAGGTGAGTGGACGGGCTTTAACAGTGTCAATTTTAAATTATTGGATTTTGAAGGCTGGTTATGACCTTTGTTGCCTTTTTATTTTGGCAGAGAGTGGACTGGAGACCTGAAGAAACTTCCAAATATTAAACTCCGGAAGGTCTCAAACAAAGGTTTGGACACAAAGAAGGAAGACAAGAATGATGGTGATAATAATGAGGACGATGGTGATGATTTGGACAGTGAGCAATCGGATGAGATGGTACCGATTTCAGACTCCCAGTGAGCCTCTTCATGTTTGACTTGCCTTTCAGCAGTTTTAATGACTGTGTGAGAAGATGCTGCTGCTCCACAGCTGTCCACAAGATGGTGCTACAGCCTCAGATGGAAAAGTCAAATTATTTTTTCAATCTGAACTCCTGCTAAATGTTTCTCAGTGACTTCACACCAGCCTTTCAAAGGGGTTCTACATTCATAATTTATTGCACAAACAAATGCATTTCATGTGACCTGGATGCTCCGTTTTATCCCACACTTAGAAAAAAAGCTGTCGTGGTGGGTTTAAGACACCAATGAAACTGTATTTTCTGTGAGGTGTGAAACCGAACCAAACTTGTATAAAAGCGGATGAGTGTCAATAACAGTCGTTTTGAGTAGATCGACTTTGTGTTCGTTCAAATCAAGACAAATGCTCCAATAATCGATTGTAAAAAGATGAACGGATGGCAACCATGAAAGCTCTAGTTACATTGATGTATAAATAAAGGTTGTCCAGATCAGGACTTCAGAAGCTGCAAACTGTCCAAACAGAACAAGAACAACTGGGCTACTGTAAATTTTCTATTTTAACAAAGAATCTGCCAATAACTTTAAGACTATTACATTTTTAGATCTCAGACTGAGCTGAAGGTTCAGTTTAGAATCTGTTTCTCTACTTATAAAATCTGACTCTTTGGTGTCTGAAGACCTGGTTCTCCAAATAAGGCCTCAGTATGCTTCAGTTATAGTGCTTGTCAGACCGGCCCGATCAGTCACAAGCTGATTTATTTATTTTTCCATTTCCATTAAACACTTTTGAGGAGACTGTCAGTATGTTTGTGGGTTCAGGGGTCTGCCTGCTCTCCTTAGAGCATGTAAAACACAAAGGAGTTCAGTTTAACAGCGACACTCGGGGTAAAGTGATGGGTTTTTATGTCACTGTCATTTAAAAATTACAAATACAGAAGCAGCTGAACTGCAAAGTGGAGAAATCTGTTGATGCCAGCGCAAACTGGGGGTTCTGAGATGTGTTTCAGATATCGACAGCATTTACTTCAGAATCAGCTGGCTGCAGTGACTGGGTCTGGACCTTTCAAAGCACCCCACTTACGCTCATCTGCTATTTTTGCTGTTATCACATTGCTGATTGTACAGTTCATGCTGCCTTGTTTGCTGTGAGGCTTTAGCGGGGCCGATCAGGACCGTGTAGACTGTTGTGGGACCTCCCTGCAGTTAAAACAGATGAAGTCAAAGAGAGCATGAAAGAGGGCGTTGGGTTTCAAAGTTGAAGCAGCTTAAATGGCCCACCCTGTATAAGATTTACCACCTGAGGGTGTCAGCTGAGCGATCAGCTGATTATGGGTGGATATTAAAAATGACTGATTTCATGGGATTTTCGGGCACTATGCTTGATTTCTGCTTTAAGACGGGGTCAAAAGTTTGTGTCGTGTGTGATTCATTTGAAGCATACTGAGACCTCTGAGCATCCACAGGGTGTTCACATCTTTATCTCATATCAGTGCAGGTTGAGAAAGTGCATACAGGGATAAAATGGTGTCAGTAAACCATATAATATGGTCTTCACAAACTTTCTTTGCTGATGGCTTTATTTTCTGTCCTATGTCTCTCTGCCGCTGTCTTTCTTTGTACCGTTAAGTCCTTCTGACTTCAGTTTTTCTGGATCGCTGAAAGACTGGATCGGTTCTTTTCTCATTGAATCTCAAGATCAGCACATGCTAGAGTTGAGAACAGCATTAAAACACTGCAGGAGTCCAAATCTCACTGTGCTCACACCAGTAAGATGAGCAGAGTGGGATTCAAGACTCTTCTCGGAGCAAGAGGAGAATCAGTCAGACGGGGTTTTGTGCCGGCGCTACTGCAGCTTCCACCGACATGTCAGAGTCCATCGGCGCCGCTGGAGCTGGTGCCGGCGCGGTGGCCTGGCTAAGCGGGACTGCCACGGTTTCGTGCTTCCCGTTGGTGAGGGGACTGGGCTTGGTCTGTGGGTTGTGCAGGTCCTTCTCTGGACAGTTCTGCACAGTGATGATGCGGTTGAAGGCCTTGAGGCGGCGCCACAGCTGCAGGTACACTTTACACTGGATGTACATAAAGATGAGGCCGCCCGTGAAGCCTATGGCCACGACAATCAGCTTGGTCCAGAAGGGCCACTCCAGCACACCTGAAAGGACACACACACACGAGGCAGCAGCTGTTAGTCACTCTCGCAGCACATGTGAGGGGTCATGATGGTGGTGTGTGCAGAGCTGCGCTTACCCTGTGGCGTATAATACTTCAGAAGAGAAACTCGCCATAATTCTTCTGCAATCAAGAGTGATTTCTCTTTATAGTCTCTGAAGAAAACTATTCTATTGTACTAATACTGAAGAAATACTATAAATAAATATTAATGCTTATGATTATATATATCTTTTTTTACACACTATATTTTCTGAATCTACTCTTACGTCCTACATTGTAAACACAACACAACACACGCCACCACTGAACACAACCATGAATGTAGAAGAGTACTGAGGGGTGTCAGCAGTGATGTGAAGGGTAACGTGTGGATCAGGCCGATCTGGATCAGAGAAACTCAGGATGTGATTTTGCGTGCTTTTTGCCATTAATTAACAATTTGCATCATCTTCACATTCCTGAAACTGTTTACTGAAACCTCTCCACCTTCAGTGGCTGGTTTCAGTTATTAGCAATTTATCATGCAAATTATTTTTGCAGAAATTTCCAAGTGGTTATATCACTCTGGCTTTTTTTTGTTTTTGTTTTTTTTATATTATACCCAGAGGCTGCATTAAGAAATTTTGTCTCTTAAGTTTAACACCTGAAACTTGATCTGGTTGACGGCGGTTGGTGTTTGAGTTTCACTTTCCAGTAAATATGGCAGCCATTGCTCTTGGAATTTCCAAATATGTGTCACCATTTCCAAAACAAGCCTGCAAATGCATTGCAGGATTTACAAAGTTTCTCCTGCAAACACTCCCACAAAGAGTGGGAGTCTTTGCAGGCGTCAGTGTCGAAAGAAGAGTCACAGGCATTAACTGTTTAATTCATAATTAATGTACCTTTTGGTGTATATATAACAGGAAAACCCAGAGATTTCTGTTCAGTGAGGTAACACAGACTTACTGCTTTTACTGTTTATGCAACATAAGCTCATTCTAATAAAACAGTGAAACAGCAACATGAGAAATTAACCTAAAACCTCTTTTGTTTATGTTAACACACACTTACTGGCCACTTTATTAGGTACACTGCTAGAACTAGGTTGGACCCTCTTTTGCCTTCAGAGCTGCCTTAATTTCTCCTGTCACAGATTCAACAAGATGCTGGAAAGATTCCTCAAAGAATTTGGTCCATATTGACAAGACAGCATCACAAAGTTCTGTTGGAGGCCATTTGAACTCATTGTCATGTTCAAAAAGCCAGTTTGAGATGATTTGACCTTTGTGACATAGGACATTATCCTGCTGGAAGCAGCCATCATAAGATGGGTACACTGTGGCCATAAAGGCATCGACATGGTCAGCTGGTAATAAGGGGCCCAATGTGTGCCAAGAAAATATCCCCCCACACCATTTCACACCACCGGCTGTCTGAACTGTTGTTACAAGGCAGGATGGATCCATGCTTTCATGTTGTTATATCTGCATTAATGAGAAGCTGAACAGGTATACCTAACAAAGTGGCCCATGAATATGATGAGTGATGTAGTTCCTAGGCTAAGAAATGCAACGTTACAAATATGGCTAAATTCATAGAATATGGCTAAATTCTATGGCTAAATATGGCTAATACTCAATTCAGTAACATTGATGACGTGCCGTTCCCAACCTTGTTATGCACAATATATCTACAGGTGTCTTCTTGAGGTCAGACTTTTCCAAAGATGAACATGGTGTAAACGGAGTGTCTGAATGTATCAGAATATTAAACTGAAAGTACAGATTCATTCTAATGTGTGTTCAACTCTTCAAGAGTACTGAGGATGTCTAAAAGACAAGTCTGCCTTTCACACTAGAGCAGGACATCTAATGTGCAGAGACCCTCAGGGACAACTATCACAGTAAAACACAAAACATTTCACTAGATTTAGTGACCTAATATACCAAAACAAGCAAAAACTGTTTCAAAATCATACATCCAGAGTCAGGCAGGTGTACATACCTACAGGCTACAGTTACCCTGTCAGGTACTGTTGGGCCATGCTGTGAGTGGGTTACGCACTACCATATATTGTATCAGTAGAGTTGAAGCACATTTATTTAGATAATTTGCATCTTGTTTGCATTCCTTAAACCCTGTATAACCCCATTCCACCCACATCAGTACCAACCATAAGTAACTGACTACCAAATGTTCAGAAAAGCTTACAGCATCAGAACAGCAGCTGATAGGATCTTGCTTAAAAATGTAACCGCATGTCAGGGATGATCATCAACAGACGTACAATTATTTGGTAAGAAATTGTATCCAACATGAAGGAGACACCCCAGGGAGTGTATTGCTGCTAAAAAAATTAAAGCTTTCTAGTTTCATGCTGCCTGTCTCTGGCGGGAGTGGCTGGGAGGCGAAGGGAAAGTACTGACCGTTCTTTCCGAGTCGGATCTCTTCAGCAGTTCTCTTAACCAGAATGTAGACTGACCACAACATACACACTATTGCTATCAGGTGAAACAACACTGAACAGAAGATCTTCCTCCTCTCGCTCTTTGACATGTGTAGCTTTTCCCACTGGAAGAAAGAGGGTCGGACATAGAGGGGGAGAGAGAAACGTGCTCAGAATTGCACCCTGTGTCTCAGCGCTATAATGATTTTCAGGAAGATCTAAGTGTGTGCATACCTTGCTTAAAGGTTTGAGCTTCGTCTCCATGATGAAGTCAAATTTGCAGAGTTCACAGCAGCGAGTGTCAGAGGATTTGATCCACTGGTTGAGACAGCCCTGATGAACGAAACTTAGGCTTCCCGTGCAGCGACAGGGCATTATCAATGGGCACTCGTCATCCCCCTCACAGTGGCAGATCCTACGCACAAACATCAGGAGCAGAAATGACCTGCAGTCTCTGTTCTGGTTTTTTTTTTGGGTTTTGGAGCTCTAACTTCATTTTGGCTCATAAAGATAAACCTGATGTCTGTACGTGATCAGTGTTCACACTCGTGTAACTAACCTGCAGACCTCCAGCTCAGAGTCATCAGAGCAGGGATGTGGTGTGTTCCCATTCACACCGCAGTGTTTCTGAAATGTGGGTGCTGACATGTCCCCACCACCTGACCCCTTCTCCTGGTATTTCTTGGTGATAAGTTCCTCGCCATCCTCTGCCAGTGAGGAGCTGCCTCTTGGGCTCTGTGACTTGTAGCTCTTCTTTTCCTTGTCTCTGCTTCGTGATTGATCCTTCTGCGAAGCGTGCCTGTCTCTCTTCATCGAGCCCCTGTGGTTGTGGCGCTTCTTAAGACCGCCACTATCCTCCATGAGAGGCTGGTTCTCCTTCCCTTCATCTGACCCCACAGATTGAAGCTCCATGACCTCGGTTTTGTCTTGTCCTCCTTTGTGCTCATTTATCACCTCCCTCTCTCGGCTGCTCCCGCTGCGACGGCGAGCTCTTCTGGCCTTCTCTTTGCTCCAGCTGCGGGCCTCGCGGCATGCCTCGTCCTCAGAGGACGAGTCTGACGGCAGGGCACCTGTGCACCGGAAGCGAGGTGGGAGTTCCCTTCGGTTCCTGAAGGAACGTTCCCTCTTCTCGCCCAGCTCACTACGGTCAGAGCTGAGGCTCCGATCACTGTGGTTGTGCTTGCCATTGGTTTCGACGCAGTCGATGGCTGTGCAGCTGCTTCTCTTGCGGCGGTGACGTCTCTTCACCTGCTTTTTCTGGGCCTGAGCTGACGAGCCCAGAGTGGTGCCAGTGACTGTCATTGCAGAGGAGTTGTGTGTATGCTTTTTGTGTTTGCTTGACTCAGAAGCATCCTCCTCTAAGCGGGTCAGCTGTCCAGAACTACACACATGCACAGATGGAAATGAAATACGGTGAAACAAGATGGAAAAACATGACTGTGACAAAACTAAACCAATGGGCTGAAACATAGCTGCATGAATTTAAAGGGTCAGTTCACTCAGCTTACAAAAGTAAAGTCTTTAACTTAATAATAATAGAGCAATGTGGAGGACTGTATCAGTGATATGGTCTCTAGATAGAGATGCAACTGCTGCATTACCAACAGTCATGGTAAAAAGAATGTACAGCCTCTGTCAATTTTAAGGTGTTACATATTGGGAAATAATAAAAAAAATTGATCAAGTCCTAACCAGGTCTTAAGATTAGGTAAATACAGCCCGAGATGAACAACACAACAAATTACACTGTCATTTTTTTTTTTTACAAGATTCAGTAGCTTGTAGAACAACCTTTAGCAGCAATAACTTTAAGTAATTGTTTTCTGTATGACTTGATCAGTCTCTCTCACATCATTGTGGAGGAATTTTGGCCCACTCTTCTTTACAATGTTGCTTTGGTTCATTGAGGTTTGTGGGCGTTTGTTTACGCACAGGTCTCTGAAGGTCCCACCACAGCATTTCAATCAGGTTCAGGTCTGGACTTTGACTGAACCATTATGACACTTTGATTCTTTCCTTTTTCATTCATTCTGTTGTAGATTTGCTGCTGTACCTGGAAGATTTGATCTCATCTGTCCAAAGGACATTGTTCTAGAAGTCTTGTGTTTATTTCAATGCAACTTTGTAAACCTAAGCTGTGCTGCCATGTTCTTTTTTCTCCCGGCAGCCCTTCCAAATAAGCCATACTGGTTCAGTCTTTTTCTACTTGTACTCTCATGAACTTTAACATTTAGCATGCTAATTGAGGCCTGTAGAGTCTGAAATGTAGTTCTCAGTTTTGCTTTTCACTTTTTCTAACCATTGCATGGTCTGACCTTGGGGTGAATTTGCTGTGATGTCTACTCCTCAGAAGATTGTGGCTTTGTGTTAACACACACCTAAATGCATCAGAGCAGCAAACTCCCAAAACCTCTGCTTTCACTGTGCCCACACTTGCTGATGATCAATTAATCCGGTGAATTTAATTACTAGCACCTAGCTACTGTATTACCCTCTGAATTCCTATGGCAACAGTAAGGCTGTACTTAGTTTGTTTTTGTTTTGTTTTTTTACAGGACTACACCTATAAGTGCGTGAATCCAGTCCACTCACATCTGGTATACTGATTGAAAAAGCAAATGTTCAAAACCTCAATAAAAGCTAAACTTCCTGCACTAGTATACCACTACATCATTTGGGTTAATTTCCAAATGACAGAATTAGGTCAGGTTCCACATGACATCTTTCTGACATTCTTCTTTCTTGCTCTTAGCGGTTGTTGATGCTGTTTTGTTTGAAGATGACTGTAGTCAGACAGAAACTGCACATACAAAACAGGAAACACGAAACAGAATGGAAACTGAGGGTTATGATCAGGCTAAATAAAAACAGGTAATCAGTGACTATGGAATGAACTGAGGACAGCAAATTTAGGCCCAGGCGCATGCGCAAGCGCACACACACACACACACACACACACACACACACACACACACACACACACACACACACACACACACACACACACACACACACACACACACACAC
>JASGAU010380011.1:0-10144 GCA_030220045.1 Australoheros facetus
TCTCTCGGCTGGCCTGGGAACGTCTTGGGGTCCCCCCGGATGAGCTAGAGGAGGTGGCTGGGGAGAGGGAAGCCTGGGCTTCTCTGCTTAGGCTCCTGCCCCCGCGACCCGGCCCCGGATAAGCGGAAGAAAATGGATGGATGGATGGATGGATGGGAACCCTTTTAAATATGATTAAAGACATCTGGACAAGATTATATTTTATTGATTTCTCATCTGCTTTTAATTTTATTCAATCACATATTTTGGCTAAGAAATTACAGTGTTTTTATGGTATTGACTCTGGCCTCACATGTTGGCTGACAGACTTTTTAACTGTAAGTTCTCAGCAGGTGAGGGTTAACAGGGTTCTTTCCAACATCCTCTTTACCGCTACCGGGTCTCCTTAGGGTTGTGTTCTTTCATCCTTTTTGTTTTACACACTAATGATTGTCACAGCCAGTGTCCACACTGATGACTGTTATTTTGTCCCTCCTCAGCAGAGACAACCCAGATCATGTGTGAGTGGTCAGTGATTTCACTGATGTGAGATAAATGTTTCTAAAACAAAGGAGATGGTTATTGATTTTAGAAAACACAGCGCAGTCACCTTGCCTGTGGTTATTTCTGCTGAAGATGTCGAAGCTGTGAACCACTATAAACACCTGGGAATGATCCTTGACAACAGGCTGACTTTGAAGCCCACATAGATTCATCTCAGATAGACCTCGTCAAGGTCAGGAGTATTTAGGAGGGGCTGAGACGCTGACTCGCCACCAGATTGTTCTACCCCACCTGTGGTAAACCTAGCAGCTTGTGTCAAGGAATTACAGTCTTGTGCTCTTGTTAGTCACTCTGTTGATCCTGTAGCTCATCATTTCCATTAAATTGCATCACCTTCCCTCAGAGCGGTGATTCCAGCCTCCAGCTACTCGGCCACCTGCTCCCTGCTTCATCTGCTTCCGCCTGCCTGCCCCTCGGACCACCTTGGCCCAGACTCACTCCACCTAGCCACATCCCCGACCAGACCGTAAAACCTGAGTTCAGAGTAAGCCACCTTACCTTCCCCCCTGACCATCACCTTTTTTAGTTAGTTAATACCTGCCTGACCCTGTTCGCTTTCTCATTTCAAATTCTCCGTGCTCGCCATAAAATTTCCACTCTCACCTGTTTTCCCTGTTTACATTTATTTTTGGAATTAAAAACTCTGTTTTCTGTGAACTGTTGCCTCTGCGTCTGGGTCCGTTTTCCGCCGGCCACCATGACAGTTAGTTTATCTCTGGGTCTATGTTCAGCACTTTGGTCAGTGGTTACTGTTTTTAAAGTGCTTTATAAATAAAGTTAAGTTGGCTTGGCTGGCTCCTGTCCAGTCCTGTGTATAATTAGTGTACATTTTCCCTGTGAGATCCAGCAATAAAGTTGCATTAAGTTGAATCATGCCTTCTGAATCCTGCATTTGGGATTACTACAAAAGACGACTTCAGGAGAGTGATTCAACTGGCTTTTTTCTGTGGATATATTTTTTCCACTCCACTGCTCCAATGATTCCTGGAAACCATCTTGCTGGCTTACTTGGTATCTCAGTTGAGGAAAATCTCCAGTATGAACTGTTTGGCATGGGCAGCCCAGTTCAGGGGCGTGATCCAGCCTCTCTCCTCCAGTCCATAGCCACATCACTTCACCCCAAAACTCTCCATCGCCGTCTCCGCCCTACAACTCGTTGCCGGTTGCCGACACAGTGAGCTCTGCACAACCCCAGCCTGGTGATGCTGTGTGCCCTGTGTGGCTTCAGCTCACTCTAGCTGCTCCGCAATGAGCCATTAAACAGATGCACCTCTGTAAGTAAAACTGTTTTGTTGCATGGAGTTCATCCTCTGCAAGAACTGGGCATCCTTGAGACTGTTTTGTTTTTGAACCAATTAAAAGGGACAGGTTGTGTTTCTAAGAATTTAAACAGGTGAGTTCAGTTTCTGAACCAGCTAATAATGAGATTCCATATTGTGTTTCTGAACCAGTAAAAGAAGACTTTTCATGTTTCTGTACTGGGGTCCTACTCCTCCCTGCCAAATAGTGGTCCATGACACAGAAACCCACAAAATGACAAACTACACATAGCCATTATCCCTGGCAGCTAGTTTGACTAAAGGCCTTTACACACCAGACACGTAAATTCCGTGCGAATGTTTCACGCGTTGAAAATATTTTTCGGACTCGCCTATTCTTAATGCAGCCGTTCACACCAAACGCGGCACATTTATTTTTTCGGATCAAGTTTGATTTTTCTGACTTTCGCAAGTGAACAAACAGGTCTGACCAATCAGAGCGCTGCATTTAGCAACATGTGAGCTCATTGCTCAAAACGCGCACCGATGTACTGAATATACAGTGATGTGGGAACAATAAAATCATACTATTTTACCACAGACACACAGCTACACGCTGCTCCGGGTCAGTCGGCTCTCTGAAATTATTCTCTGCCTCCTCACATGTGATCCCATCTCTGCCAACAAGAGCTCAAACTGCCCCACTGATATCCTGAAATATGCCCGAAAGCGACCTTGATGCAGCTTCAACTCCGGGATCAAACCATAAAACTCTCCCTGCTGCTGCTTTCTTATGAGTTTGGATGAACCCAGAATCTCTGTTTCTTTGTGTCGTTTTTACGCAAAGCATCCGGTGTGAAACGGCCTTAACTGTGGTCATAAGATGGTATTTTGCAGGATGGTAGTAAAGTTTTAAGGATTTTCATTTTAGTAATTAAAAAAAATTCCCCACTTGCCCTGTGGGCGGTCTTCGTCCTCCTCCAAACTTCAGGGTCCTGCACAGTATCTTAGCTGTTCCGAGGACTGTACTCTTCTGGAGAAAGATCTCGGATGTCGTTCCTGGAATCTGTTGGGGCCACTCTCCCAGTTTGGGGGTCACTGCCCCCAGTGTTCCAGTTACTACAGAGACCACTGTTACCTTCACCTTCCACATTCTCTCTAGCTCTTCTCTTAGCCCTTGGTATTTATCGAGTTTCTTGTGTTCCTTCTTCTGGATGTTGCCATTGGTAGGACTTTGATATCAGCTACTTCTTCTATCTGCTGGTGGTGCATGCTGTGCAGGGGCCTATCCTTCCATGAAGGTTCCTATTCTTGCTCATTTTCTTTCTCAGGTTTCTGCTGCCTGTGGTATTCACTAAGCACGTGATTATTTGTGGTCATCTTCCTGATGTACTCATGGACCTTTGTTGTTTCACCTAGGATAGTGGTTCTGATACTCAGTAGTCCTTGTTAAGGAGCTTTCCTGTCTAGATGTCAGTGGCTTCTATCTTCTCCTTTGACCAGCTGGGTATCTGACAACTGGCAGGGCATAGGTGCTGATTACCCGGATCTTGTTCTTCCCATTCAGCTGACTCCTAAGGACCTGCCTTAGTCTCTGCAGGTCTTAGGTAGGGATTGTCTGTAGTGCTGCATTCACATCTTCTAGTACACTTTCAGAGGGTACTTCATGTAGTGAAGGGTGTTCGCGTTTCCAGCTTTGCCATGACCTTATTTTTCAGGTCAGCTGCTCAGGCATTCAACGTATCCGTTGTTCTTGGGGCTTGGTACCCAATCTCGGAATGTGGGGACGATGAAATCGCCCCCCTGACCTGACATGCTGGCTCCCCCTTGTGGTAGAATTTGTGTTGTACCTCGTCAATCTCAGTTGCTTCTTGCTGATGTTGGAACACTAAGCTATTAGATGTTTTGATGTCAGTCTCAGTGTTGGGTATTGAACAGTCCATAGGTCCTACATCCTCTTCGTGTAACCCCTTTCATTGGGATTACATGTGAAGTTGCATTCCAACAGTTCCCGATTCTCATCTCGTGTCCACTTGTGCTGTATTCTTGTTCCAGTAGCCCTGGTTCCTCAACATCTGACACGAACCTTGCTAATCTGGGCAACATCTGAGCCAGTATGACTTCAGTAATATCATTTGCTCATATTCCGAGGTAGGCTTGGGTACCATGACTGGGGAGATTCTAGCCTTGGGATGCAAGCCCTGGCTGGAATTCGATAATGTCACCACTATACTATCCAGCTATATAACTTTATTGATCCCAGTGGGAAATTTATATGTCTGACATAGCTCATCTGCTATTTGTATGAATACTGAAAAGCCTGATGGCTGTGGGTACAAATGATTTTCTGTATCTCTCCATTGTAAAACAGAGGAGTCTTCCAGTACTGATTTTTTTTTTTGTTGTACCATAAACATGTTATAAAGTGATTGATCAGAGTTTCATGATGGCTTCCAATCAGCTGGGAGGAGAGAGAAACATGACTGAAGTCTCCTGAAATTATGAAGAGTGCCTCTGGATGTTTAGTCTGTATCCTAGCAACAGTTTGATGATGAAATAATGGGTCAGAGAGCCATTTCAACTTCTAAGGGTAGAGATCGCTTCTTCTTTGCTAGGTTTTAACAGATGTGTGAAAGCACTAATGTGTGATACAGGAAGCGAGATTATGTCCAAAGTTAATTTCACTGTTCAGCAAGTGAAATTTGATGAACTGGAAATTTAAATATTGCATGCAATGTCCTGATGTGTTCATGAACTTTTCTGCTCATTTCATATTGTTGCACAGGACAGTGCAAATTAAACTGGGTAGTTTGCAGTATTGTGGTACAGTTTAAGGTGATGGACTGACTAGGATTTTAAGAGCAGCCACGATGGCTCCCGTAACATCTGCTTATATATTTTAGAATGAAATTGGCTAAGTCAACAAAATGCAGTAAACGTCCCAACAGTATTTATACTGTAACTCAGTTCTGTTTTAAACCAAAAACATTGCAAACAGTCTGGTTCTTATATAGTGCTTTTCTGTTCTTGAGCACTCAAAGTGCTGTATACAACAGGTCTCATTCACCCATTCACACACACATTCATACAAGCACTTTCTATGCCTAAGTGACTGACACAAAATGTATACACATAGTACATTTTATATACACGAGTGCACTGTGTTAAATCCCCTTCAACCAGCAGCTTATCCTACAGTAATGCACATGCAATATATGGATGGAGAAGAGTCAGAGCTTGAGGAGGAGCTCTGACAAGAATGTTCTCTTATTCATCTGTGCACACACAGAGGCACAAAACAGAGAGCAACAGAGGAAAGAATGTGTGCTGAAATGGGGAAGACTTTACTTGGGCAAAGTTACTGTGTTTCCAACCAAAGCTGCGACCTACATTTGCAAATTAAAGACAACAACCAAGTCTACACTCCAGGCACAGACTCAGAAACTAATAAAATACAAGTGCAGACTTCGTTTCCCAACCTGAAATTAAAGCAATACATAATTAGATTTCAGAATTTAAACATATCCTCTTCCACTGCAGAGGATAGTGTAGAGCCTTCAAAGCAGACGGACTGGATCAGTAGAACTTTAGTATTCACATACGTATATTTCTTTAAATAGTATGTAAAGCAAAAGAGATCCACTAAAGAAAATCTGCAATGGGCCAAATTCCACTATATCCATGTTAATACTCACTACCATACAATATTTGTGCAAAAGCCTGCATTATATTTTCAAGGGACTTTTCATTCCTAACCCGATGGCTTTGGTTTGATTTTGAACAGTGCATATTTTTCAGCAGTCTCATTTATCGACCATGAAATATGCAATGACAAACTTCTAGCTCTCGATAACATCAAATACAACTACATGAACAGGGTTCAGTGCCACATGACTTTCTCAGATGGTCAGTGTAGCAGCAATGACATGGAATGGTACTACCAAACCAGTCCAGTCAATGAGTTATTATGGTTAAAACAAAATTCTGTGTGCAGCTTTTGGTTTCTGTATTTCTATTTGCTGCTGAATTATTTTACAATAGGTCTCCAACAGTGTTTAAGTGCATGAAAACATTCATGTTTTGCTATGTTTTATGTGTAATATTTATCTGTATTTAACAGTGTTCATTCATATCTGTATATGCATCTCCAGTGAGTACATTTATGCTTGTGTATAGGGATGTGAAAATATCACATTATTGTCATGGCCTAAAGAATTCGTGATAATATTGTACTATAAGTTTAAATTTAAGTGTAAGTACACAGGTTATGTTTTTGATGTGTAATAACTAGGGTGACCTAACTCATGTGGGTTTTTCCATCCCATATAATCAGTAATGAGTAGCACTTTGATAGCTTCACAACACACAAGAAAATAACTCATTTTAGTGTATCTGGATGAGTCTGTGTGTGTGTGCTTATGCAATGCCACTGCCCTGTTGTGCATGTTCATGGACAGCAGTGAGGTACAGTATGTGCCAGCTCATTACCTTTCTTGGCCCCAAAGCTTGAATAGAGCTGCTCTCTGAAAACAGCAATAACATCTGTGGCGCCTGGAACAGTCACGAAGTTACTCCAATCTTTAGCTTTCTGTGACACTGCTGTCAATGAAGAGTTTATGTGCAGGTGGCACATTTAACTGTAGCTTTGTCAGACACCTTAGAGCTAATCAAAGTGAACACAAATTCACATCCATGTGACTTATTTTGACCTTTTATAGTATCTTCATGTGCAAAATCCTTCATGCAGATTTCTCATTAAACCTGCAATGCAGTGCAGAACTTTTGCCTACACCTCTGGCAGGGAGGACCAAGTACACAAACACTAGCTGTTTAATAAATGTCCAATGCAGTCCCCCCAAACATTAACCAGTCCTTAACCTGCTAGCTCCCTGATACTGTGTAAAAATAGGATTGCTAATATTCTAGTGCAAGCATTGCCAGCAAGTGCTTCTAAATGTATACTCCATCAGGGTGCCGAAACAAAACAGATTATTTATATTCCTGTTATAGCATCTGAAACCAACTATTTGCTGTTGTGAACTTAATGTAAGAAAGAACAGCTGTGGAAAACATCCCAACCAGTTCTCTTGAAATTGTCTGCAGTTTGTGTGAAAATGGCTACTGTTATTGCATCTGTAATCTCTTTTGTATATGGAGTATCAAATATTTTCTTTGGTCACTTCCTGGATTTTTTTCACCATTGGCTCCACCATACTGTAAATGCCATCCCTTTCCATCACTACAGCCTCTTAAGCCCTGGCAGACCAGTTATTGCAGGTTGAAGTAAAACTCATTGCTACTAGTTTGCCAGTGAAAAGAATTAACCCTGTGCACGCTGTAGAACTCCAAAATTCTTATTTATTCCCTCTAATAGTATATGATGTTTCAAGCACACTTGCTCTTCCACAGACAATGAAACACTGGGCGGCACCATGACCTGTGATCTATACTCTTAATACTTTGGCTCTTAAAAGTCTCAATGAAAAAATAGACATTTGTCCTTTTTTATCATTCCTTGTTCCTATGTCATAAATTTAATTTGTCCATGTATAGTGCCATTCATCTATGTAATTTCAGCTGTAGGTCATATTATATTTAGTATATCTACTGCATCTAACAATATAGCAGCCTTTTTAGGCACTGACACTGATTAACAACCCCTGCTGATACATAAATGACCAGATGCTATACTCTGATTAAAAATGTTTTTGATGAGTATATAAACTTCTCTTGTTGGAAAATTTTAATCTGTAAGGACTTTTTTATTTAATACATCAGACAGAGCAGGTCCATAAATATAGGTAAAAAGGCACAATTTCTGCAGCTGCAGTAAAGACCTGGGCGGAAATACAGCAGGTGAGGATATCCATGGGTTCTAGACTTCAAGCAGTCATTAGCTCCACACCTTGTATTCACAGTTCTGTTAATGTGTCCAATTGCTTGCTGCCCTTAAATCCAAACTAAACTTATGTAAATGTGGAGATCAGAAGCAAATGTATTCAATAGTTTCTTAAAGAGATATTTAATGTGTGGTCATTCTAATTTTGATATCCCCATTTATGGAAAGGTCCATAATGGAACAGGGACTTTCTGTCAGATCTGTGGGTAACCCATTTTTATTTTGAAATAACAGTTGACTATTATTCTCATTTATTTTATTTGTCATTGTCATTACCTTTTTATTCTTATCTTAAATGAATAATTATATAATATTCCCTAACCCTTATGAAAACTGCTATACCAAAAGGTCTCTTGTGTACACCACACATAGACCCATGAGTTGCTGAGAATGTGGTAAAGGATTTAAAATCTGACCGTATCACTGTACACGTATTATGGTCATTGAACATATCACCCCCGTTTCATAATCACATTACATAAAATAATTACTCATTTTTCCTGTAGATCTAAATGAGTTGTCTTTGTGACTGAAGCTCCTGCCATCTCTGCCACAAGTTGAAGCCACATAGAACTTTTCCTCTTTTCCATTTTGAGAGAAAATTAGAATCAGTATTAGTTTTGTTTTTTAACAAAGAACAATGTAAGTGGCTATTAACTGCTTTGTGCTCGAGGGTGCTCCATCCCCTGACTCCATCGTCCTGCTGGGAGACTTCAAAACTCACGTGGCAATGACAGTAACACCTGGAGGGGCGTGATTGGGAGAAATGGCCTTCCAGATCTGAACCCGAATGATGTTTTGTTATTTGACTTCTGTGCCAACCACAGTTTGTCTATAATGAACACCATGTTCGAACATAAGGATGTCCATAAGTGGATGTGGCACCAAGACACCCTAGGTCGTAGGTCAATGATCGATTTTGTAATTGTATATCAGATCTGCGGCCATATGTTCTGGACACTCAGGTGAAGAAAGGAGCTGAGCCATCAACTGATCACCATCATGTGTTGGATCAGGTGGCAGGGGAGGATGCTGGATAGACCCAGTGCACCGAAACGTATTGTGAGGGCACGCTGGGAACGCCTGGCAGAAGCCCCGGTCCCCAGAGATCTTCAACTTCCACCTCTGGTAGAATTTCGCATTCCGAGGGAGGCTGAAGACATTGAGTCCGAATGGACCATGTTCCACAGCTCCATTGCTGAGGCGGCTGCTCAGAGCTGTGGCTGCAAGGTGGTAGGTGGCTGTCATGGTGGTAATCCCCAAACCAGATGGTGGTCACCGGAGGTGAAGGGAGCCATCAAGCTGAAGGAGTCCTATCATGCTTGGTTAGACTGTGGTACTCCAGAGGAGCTACTGTAAGAGGGACCGGCAGGCCAAACGGAACATGGCTCGGGCGGTGGCCGAAGCAAAAACTCAGGTGTGGAAGGAGTTTGGTGAGGCCATGGAAAAAGACTTTCAGACGGCCTTGAAGAGATTCTGGCAAACCGTCATACATCACTGGGGGTGAGGTCACTGAGATGGATAAACAACTGCTTGGTGGCAGGGCCCCTGGGGTGGACGAGATTTGCCTTGAGTTCCTGAAGGCTCTGGATGTTATAGGACTGTCTTGGTTGACACGCCTCTGCAACATCGCGTGGTGATCTGGGGCGGTGCCATTGGATTGGCAGACCGGAGTAGTGGTCCCCATCTTTGAGAAAGTAGACCACAGGGTGTACTCAAACTACAGGGGGATCACACTCCTCGGTCTCCCCGGTAAGGCCTATGGCAGGGTGCTGGAAATAAGGGTCCATCTGTTAGTCAAAACTTGGATTCAAGAGGAAAATTTTCATCCTGGTTGCAGAATGCTGAACCAGGTCTTCATCTTCTCGAGGATATTCGAGTGTGCGTAGGAGTTTGGCCCTCCAGTCAACATGTGTTTTGTGGAATTGGAGAAGTCATTCAATCATGTCCCTCAGGGTATCCTGTGGGGTGTGCTGCAGGAGTATGGGGTGTCTGACCTGTTGGGGGCTATAGAACTGCAGCGAGAGCTTGGTCCATATTGCCGGCAATAAGTCAGAATCATTTCCTGTGGGTGTTGGACATTGTCAGGGCTACCCTTTGTCACGATTCTGTTCATAATTTTTATCGACAGATTACAGATTACATCCTCTCTACGTACAACTTTGGATACTGTGGCTCCTCTGAAAAGGAAAGCCTCAAATAAAAAGTGCTTTGTGGTATAATTCACAAATGCGAAGCTTAAAGCAGATAACCCATAAGCTGATGAGGAAATGGTGTCTTACTAATTTAGAAGATGCTCATTTAGCCTGGAAAAAGAGTTTGATGCTCTATAAAAAAAAGCCATCTGTAAAGCTAGGACATCTTACTACTCATCATTAATTGAAGAAAATAAGAACAACCCCAGGTTTCTTTTCAGCACTGTAGCCAGGCTGACAAAGAGTCA
>JASGAU010380013.1:0-13233 GCA_030220045.1 Australoheros facetus
TCTCTCGGCTGGCCTGGGAACGTCTTGGGGTCCCCCCGGATGAGCTAGAGGAGGTGGCTGGGGAGAGGGAAGCCTGGGCTTCTCTGCTTAGGCTCCTGCCCCCGCGACCCGGCCCCGGATAAGCGGAAGAAAATGGATGGATGGATGGATGGATGGAAAAAGAGACATATTTGAAATCCTGGCTCGACTGAAAAAAATCAATGAGTATCGACTTTTAATTTGCTTATTTTAAGACCAGCTTGCAGAATATGGCACAACACTGAAAGCACAAATTTCATGCAGCTCTAGAAGCTGTTTTAATGTCTATTACCAAATTTAAAACCCGCCTTATAGCAACAAAGAAACTCCGTGTGGGAGAACATCGGTCCAGATCTTAAAATCTATTTTACTGATGCAAAAATCATTTTATTTTAGCACTAATGCAACCAAAACCAAAAAAAAAAAAAAGGTCCAGTAGACTTGCTTTATTATATGTTGTATAATGTGGAACAGTAAATTAAAAGAAAAAAAAAGAGCAGCAAGCCCTAAATTGCAATGTGATGTGTTAAAATAATGCATGTGTTTGTGCCAATGAATTCCACAAACTGTTGTTTTGTCACCAAGAATGTGATATTTCTTAATAAACTGCATTATAAAGAGAAACATTAAAACTATGTTTGCAACTGTTCTATTGTTTGAAAACATGCTGTAAATCTGTAGTAATGAAAAGGTAATTACATTATTTGCAATGTAAAGGACACATTTTAAGAAGCAGTGCTGTTTAAAATTGTGTCAGAAAGCTGAACTGTGCCGTATGGGTTGAGGTAATGTTGATTACTGGACTGAAATCGTACTGTGTACCATAATAAAATGCAATACTGTCAACACAGAATAGATTTCTTTGACTAGTTTACATTAAAATTTTCGAAAGTTGTGCGCGCACACACTCACACACACACGCACACACACACAAACAACTTTGTTAGTATCTCCCATTGAGCAAACACTTGTTTTTGGCTTGTTAGTAAAGCAAAACTGATGATAAGTCTGAATAATGGCTCTGGTACAGACCGGAAAATCTGAGAGCTTCAAATGTTACTCAGTTACAGAAGCATAAACCATTCACTTGTCCAAAAAATTGTCTGTTTTTTCTGAATGAATGAGACTCCTACATGCCCACGGTGCAGCATCGTTTGGTCTGTCTGTGGATCTTAATGGGGTGCAAATTAAAAATCATAATATAAACCACTGAGAATACTGTCACCTTCAGTGAGTGGAATTATTATGGTAAGAACTAAGTTACCTGGGGTCAAGAGCGCCAGGATTCAAACTCATCTGTGATTTTTGGTGGATGCATTTTTAGTAGACGCATCTGTGGTGTGAATGTGAAAATCTTGGGTCACATCGTTTCAGTTACCACTTTCACAAAGTTGAAAGTTGGCCGCTCGCCCGGCAGGGTGACGATACTCCATCAGCCTTTTTAGGCTGAGGGGTTAAAAAGAATACACCATAATTTTAGCCTGTTGCTAGGGGGTTACTAGGAAACACGGTGATGTCATAATATCTGATACAGCAAAGAAGCTTCAGTCGCCTAAGATGTAGCTGTGTGCCAAGTTTGGCTGCTCAACTCCTGATGGTCTAGGAAGAGTTTGGGAACAAGGAAACTGGTTTCATTTATAGGACGTTAACTTAAAACACTGAAAGCTTGATGTCTTGAGCAGTAATGGCCGCTCCTCACTCCCTACTTAATGACTTTCTTCTTGCTTAAGTTTGAAACTTTGGAAAATACTGCCACCTTTTGTTGTTTCTTTTTAAACTTAGTCATATATATATACACTAGAATGATATATACTGTTTGACCTATATTGTCAAGTTCACACTTTAGGGCTGAGGACCCTGCACCTTATCTACATTTATATTGTACTTTACACTATATACTTTGTGCCTTTACACCTTTTGTTTTACATTATGATTTGTGCTAATGGTTAACTTTGACAGCTTTGTGGCTCATAATTCATATTACTGGTTGACTGTGATAGTTTTATGGCCTATGATTTGTAGAATGTGGCAGTAGTTTGGCCTTGTACACCTCTAATTAGTGAGATTTATGCTTGATTTGGACACCGCAAACTGCCCCAAGTTGCAAAAATGTCAACAATATTAATTACCGCCAGCTGTAAACCTGTCAAAAGGACTGTATTGATGATGAATGATGTGGGAGGACCGCCAAGAAATGATGTGCACGTGTTAAATTTCATAGACGGAAACAAAATCTTGTTTACTGACACACTGATTAAAGTAAACATGTGTAAGCAAGATTTGGACACTAATTGGGAAATAATTGGTGTTTAAAGTTAAAACCAAGATTTGGAAAGTTAAAAAGGGACGAGGAGCCGGTGGCTCAGCAGAGCTCTGAGCAGTCTTTGTTAGCTTTTTGACCTGCACGTGCCCACGGCACACACCCTATGGGAGCTTCTTGCTTTCTTTGGTGTTTTTGTTGAACCTTTCTGTTCAATAGAACGGTCAGCATTGAACTCTGCTCTTCTACAGTGACTTTTTCCAAGTGTTTTGGTCCTAATTAGGTACATCTTTTTGGCCTATAGTTCTGCAAATCCTTTGCAAATTGAGTCTCCACATGTGCATCGCCTTATATCCTGAAGCAATCCCAGTTCAAGAAATCCCAGAGCAACACTTCAACATCCAGCAGACTAGTTTGTAACAGTGCCACCTACATTACTGCAAGATGCTCAGCTCTTTGGGGATTTTAAGATGTCGTTAACTCAGAGAACCAGAGCAGATTTTTAGAAGTTTTTCCTCAGAATTTCCAGGATAATTAATTCAGAAAAAAAAGGACAAATTTTATTTATGTGAAGTGAATGCATCATGCTTCCATACTGAAACATCTCTCAACTTTGTCTCCTTGTAGCAATTAAGCTATTGTCACAGGGACTCAAGAGCCCAGCACCACACAATACAGAGCAAGTAAAAAGCAGTTGTGCAGTTGTTCCAATGCCCAATCAATTCACAAACACGTGGAGTGGTTTAAAGCAGCAGAGCATTTATGTGAAATGTAACAGAAATCAGATGGAACAGTCATTTTTGTGCTCGCCAAAAAAGAAGATTGATGATTTTTGTTTTCTTCAGATTCAGCCATTGAGAATTTCACTACAAGTCAACTATTCATTTACGCTTACATAATTTTAATGTCTTTTCTTTGCACTGATTTTACTCCACATGCAGTTTAAGATGCAGTTTCAGGATGCTCATCTGGTGGAAAGTCTTTCCACAGATCTCACAGCTGAAAGGCTGCTCTGTGATTTTCTCACACTGGTGTCTCCGAAATATACTGAAGCTATCAAAGCTTTGCCCACAACTTGAGCATATGAAGCAGTTTTGCCCACTGGTGTCCTCGTCACAGTCTCCCCCATGGTCCGCTGAGGTGTTCATATTAAATCCAAACACGCCCCCCCCAGGAGTCTGGTCACTCGCTGTGTGGTAATCACTCACAGGCACCTTGTGTGTGATATGTTGATCGTGTGGCTCAGGTGTAAGAATGATATCAGAGCTGCTTGGCTGTATTCCTATGACAGAATACTGATCGTTGGGCATCATTTCTTCATTTTCTTTGTTGTCTAGAAAAGGCAGGTCCTTGATCGGCGATGTATATCCCTGCTGCTCACTGGCGGCTCCAGCAGCGGGACTGAGGTGATACTTGACATCTTGTAGAAGTACACAGACAGTCTGTTCAGGGGCATCACTGCTCTTCTCTATCCCAGATGTCCACAGCTGACTCTGATCTGGCGCCCCTGTGCCATTATCAGCCCCTATCTGACTTAAACCCTGAAAATCCTCTCCATTTGGCTCCAGCTTTACCATAACCGTTTCTTCCCGGGCTGTCTCACTGTATGTGGGGCCAGGCAAGGGTTCCTCAAAAGGTGGGAGCCCATTCTTGGGTTCTGCAAGGTTCTGCAATAGGTGATTATCAGGAAGTGTAAACATCAGGTGATGTGGATCCAGCACATCTGGGTTCTCTCCTTTTCAGAAAGAAAAAAAAAAAAAGAATTCAATCAGAATTAAATGAGCAAAAAGACCAATAAACTGTTTTCTTTCACATATAGTAGTGCTGCTTGTGTGCACATATGGATCCAGTAAAATGGAAAATATATACTTAATCGGAGTGTAACAATTCTCCAAAAGCACAGTTCTGCTCATATGTGGATTTTTAGGCCTTTAGAGGATGAAGAAAAGAAAAAAGGTTTTTTTTTTCCTGGATACAAACATTTTTTTTGTTGCGCCTCCTCCCAAAGAGGTTCTGGCCATCCCACAAAGGAAAAGCACTAGAATTTTAATGACAGTATTTTAATCCGTTTTCTTATTTAAAAAAATAAAAATCTCCTAATCTGAACTGGAGAAAACTGTTCGTGCATTTGAGTCATCACGACTAGTTTACTGTAGTTCCCCCCGTTTACCAGCTTAGACAAATCATCTCTTTCACGCCTCCAAAGGGATACAAAAGTAAGCGAGCTCAAATTCCTCCTATTTCATAGTCTTTACATTGGCCCCCAGCTGATTTTAACATTTATTTACAGAGTACTATATGGGAAAGACCATTTATCTAAACTTCTTAAACACAGTGCCACTCCAACAACATTTAGCAGACTCTGTGGACTCCTTTAAAAAGCAGCTGAAAACATTTATGTGTAATCGTGCTTTCAAATTAAGTTTCTTTTGTTTTTACTGTTTTTATTCTGTTGTCTAACGTGGTTTTGTATGCGTATTAAATTTTATTGTGATCACTCCTAGTGGGGGATTTTTTAGTTGTTTTTTTATTTTGTGGTACAGTGCTTTGTGACTTCAAGCGCTTTATGAATATATTTTACTAACTTACGTAGCTAATCATCCTCCAAAAATACAAAAAAGAAAAAAAAAATTGGAGGTTCACTGACAGAAATGATTTTTAAACGTTACAGTTTTCACCAGAATAGCATGAACAGCTCCACAGATAGAGGGAACCCAAATACAATGTTACAGGCAATTGTTTCAGAACTGTTAAACTTAATTAATTATACTGTTAATCTGCCATTTTTGTAATGAAATTTATTTATTTAGAAATATGCATGTTAACATGTTGGGAAACTTGGGTGTCACCTTCAGAAGAACTTAAAATTTAGTACCTTTTTCCTAACAAAGCTGCACTATTACAGCTGCTAAAAATGTGAACCTGCAGGTTTTCTTAGTCTTCTTTAAAGCTAACCTAACAGATGATTTGGGACCATTTGATGCAATGGGCATTTTATTTAAAAAAAAATTACAACAGGCAGATCAGTTAATTGAGAAAAAAAATTAGGGGTTAGCAAACTTAGTCATGCTCTTCAAATTACACATCTGTCAGTTTCTTACCGTTTCTGTGTGTCTTCATGTGACCCTTGAGGCTGCTCTTCTGATTGAAGCACCTCCCACAGATATGACAGCCGTACGGCTTCTCTCCGGTATGAATTCGCAAATGCCTTTCGAGATGTCCGGCTCGCTCGAAGCTCTTGCCGCAGTACGAGCAGATGAAGCACTTCTTTGGTTTGATCACCTGAAAAGATCTCCTCCTCCTCTGATGAATGTGATCCAGCGAGGTCTCTGCCATGCTGTGCAAACCTCCTTCGTGTGGCATCATGAGCGTGTCTGAGGATCCGTACGGTGTTTGGGAGATCAGACTGTTTTTGAGTTCCCCATATGGTTTCGCTGGGAAAGAGAAGGTGCTACAAGATGCTTCAGCTGGTGGCGGGACCAGCTGAGCCATCCCAGGGAACGACGCCATATTCTGCTCCGAGCTGCTGAGAAATTCTGCGCTGCTCATCTCAGGGTTGCTCTGTAGTCTGGACATCCACTGCTGGCTCTCTCTCTCAAACGCTGTGAAGGTGTCACCGAGGGTTTCAACTCCTTCTCTTGTCTGCTCGTTCCCCCCATGAAAGAGCGGTGGCGGTGTTATGTTCTTTTCTGCAGGCTCAGATTTTACCTGTACAGGTGTTGGCAGAAGGTCCTCACTCTTAAGTACAGCATCTTCAGTTTTAGCCTGGCTCTTTTCTTCAGGGTGATGTGCATCAGCAGGTGGATTCACCTCAGGAATCGGTTTTTGCTCGCCCACTTGCATCTCAACTGGTCCCGACTGAACGCCTGTTTAAGTGGAGAGAAAGGGGGAAAAAATTCAAAACGAGTCACCTTTTAAACATCAATTTGTAAGCTAGTGAGTCCATTGTGTCCCCAAGACCTTCCCAAACCAACTGTGATCCCTCTGACCCGTCAAATCATCAGTGCAGTATATGAATGTGCCAGGCCACTCCTCCCAGCTCCCATCAGTGTCTTTCATCATTTCAGCATTTTTAGTAATGAGCTTTATGCCAAAGTTCTTTGCTACCCAGCTTCAGAAATGTGGATAAATTGATGTACTTTACTTTTTATTTGCTTAATGGATTAATTAATCTAAAATAAGCCATTTTTATAATTCAATATTTATTACCGCCATTATTTAAGCAAAAAAAAATACCAAAGATTGTATTGTTACATGTTCTCATATTTGCATACTATCCCAGGCATGTGTCTATGGTGTCACGTGCCCACCAGGTTTTTATTCAGTGCTTTTCAGAGCTTCAGATCACGCCGGGAGTGTGTCTAAAGCGCAGCATTTAGACCGCAAGAGGTCTTTGATACTAAAAACTGACCAGACTCTCCCCTCCTCATCTGCTCTGTGCAACTTAACACGGCTTATGTCAAAAAATAGACCGGGCTCTATTTTGAGCAGCACAAAAGTCCTTGAGTCACTCCTGTAATGCTTCTGAATCACATAGCAACACATCTGGTGGAATTGTTATCATTATTTTGAGTGGGCGTGATTAGCTCCGGAGACTGCATCAGAGACAGAAAAAACAATGCAGCCGTGCTTGGTATATTCACAGACTTTGCAGCTTTTGGCCTTACATTAAGGAAATGGTCCAAACTCCCACTGGTAGCCGTAGAGCCACAGAAGGTTGAAAGTAAAGTTAAAAGTAAAGTAAAATTCAACTTGAATCAATTTTTATTGTTAATAATTGATAAAAATCAGGAGTATTAGGTGTGAACTCATCTTGTTCTTGTGAGCAGAGACTGATGGCCATTTTGTACCATATTCAGACCAAAGTGCTCAACTGGAATGGTAAATAATGGTCCCGCTCCTTTATCGTCAGCAGTTTAAGCTTTTGAAATTCTCTCCTTTAAAACACCCGCGGGGGAGGAAACTTGTGACCCCTGCCTGACAATAATCATGATGATGTCTAAGAAGACATCTGGAAACACTTTGTATTTGACACCATACAAGGAAAGAGCTCAAGATGATACCAAAATTACAGCTACAGAAGAAAACGAAGAGAATAACACTAAGTTTTTAGCATTTATTTAGACAATGAGGGTTGCATTAGAATGAGTCAGTTCTCATTTATTTGAAAACACACACCCCCACCCCGAGATAGGAAGATGGAAAACCGTGAGAGCTGTTGAGCTGAGAGCTGCTCATGCCATCATCTGATATCTTAATTGAACACAAAGTTACACATCCAAATCTGGGTGGTTTTACCAAATGGGCTATAAATACCTTCTGAAGGAAACCCTGAGAACATGTTTCATCTGCCTGCAAACGCAGGCGCTCATTTTAATTAGGGGTCCCATAACTGGCTCTCAGTGTTGTTTACTATGGTCTGCTCTGCTAAAATTTGCAAAAAAATTAGCTGAAATTTGATGAATTGCCTGAAAGTCTTGAAGGCATTGAATACCTCTATAGTGTCACCATTAAATGCATGAACTGGGCTTCGGCCCCAGTAACTAATATCCAGTGGATCTTGCACAAAGGCTGGTGGGAGTCTTGCCCTGGGAAGCAGAAAGTAAATCACTGGTTCTATAAGCCAGGGAGGGGGACTCAGCTGTTCATAAAGACCCCTTAAGTCACCATCCCCCCACTTACTGTTATCCCGCCTAAACCACATTGTTTTTCCTGTGCTTACTGACAACAAGGAACAGCCAGAGACTTCCAACTCGGAGCCAAGACTCCAAGACAGAAGATAAAAATAACACACCGAGGAATACAAGCAGCTAGCAAAGTGTCAGGGAGATATGAACCTTCCAATTAAGAGAAAAAATACTGCTTCTCTGTATTAACTTTCTCTATAAATTATATATAATTTGAAATCTCAGAAAAGTCTTTAATCTTTCAGTCATTCTTTTAAGTAGAATGTAAATACTGTATACTGGCAGAGAGCCAGTGACCCCAGGAATCTAAGCTTGATCCCCTACAAATCTGTGACCCTCCCTAATCCTGCCCGGCTGAAGAATCGTTGAGCAACACAGTAAATCCGCACCAATCAAACAGCCACCGGTCCCGACCTCCTTCAGTAAGAAAACAGAAGAAAGAATGTCATCGTTCTGCAATTTAAATCCAGACGTTTATCTGGAGGACATTGCCCAAGCGCACAGACTGTTATGCAGCAACACCCTGATTTACATGCACCTCTAAACTACTGGAGACTTGAAAACTGCCAAGTGTAACACAAAGTCTTTTGGCCTTTCTCAGAGCCAGAGTGATTGTGCAGTTACTGAAATACTTGAGTATGTATGAATTGTTTTTATAAAAATGTTTCTGCATATGTTCAGACTGTTAGAAAAAACACAGAATCAACATAAGCTGCACTGATTCCACAGTTGTTTTCACACAGAGATCATGCAAAGGAGCTGCATGTGAGAACACAAATGTCCAGTGGAGCTGTGTTGGATACTAAAAGGTCTTTCACCCATCAGCTCACTAGTGCAAAGTCATTATAGAGTTAGTTAAGAGTCCCCCCTACCTGGGTGGCACCCTCACCTAAACCACACAGTATTTGTATTATTAAGAATCGTTCTGATGCAGATTTCCTGTTGCGCGATAAGTGAGAAAAGGCGACCTCAAACAGTGTTGTGGCATGTTGCTTTCAGCGTTGTATGAAGGTCCTGTGTGAAGGTGGCTCAAGCTTTTGCACAATAAATGTAAGAGCCATACACGCTGTTCTCAAGTTAATCTGAAGACCACGTAAAGTTTGGAGGTCTGTAGGGAGTGATTGCAGAAAGTTGGTGACCTCTGTGCACATCTGCTGACCCCACTCTGTGATTTTACGTGGCCCACCACTTCACAGCTATCATTCCCAATCACTTCCACTTTGTTATAATCCCACTAACAGTTGACTGTGGAATATTTAGTAGCCAGTGGCCGACTGGATTTGTTGCACAGGTGGCATCCTATCACATGGTACCACGCTGGAACTCACCGAGCTCCTGAGAGCGACCCATTCTTTCACAGATGTTAGTAGAAGCAGTCTGCATGCCTAGGTGCTTGGAAATGATTGGAACGTCCGACAGCCAACAGCACAACGGGCCAAACAACACTGCAGCATGGAGATGTACTAGTAGAAGAAATAATGTTTGCATGGCCAAGTGTCTTCAACAGGCATGTGAGTGAAAGAAAAGAGGAGCCCGCTAACAGGGTAGGAGTAGTTTTAGACCAGAGTGAAGATTCCATGGAAGAAATATTCCGTGTGTTGACTGTTCAGTTATTAGAAGCCGAGTTCAGTGCTTACAAACATGAAACATATTTAATGCAATATTGTGTTAATTTCCTCTACATTTTCCTAATGACAAGCTTTAGTGGACCAAGTGTTGTGCTGATAAGAGTTGGTGACAATCCAACTTAAAGCTAAAGACCAAAGACCTCACAGCCGAAAGCATCTTACTTACATCTTCTGTGAATCTTCGTGTGCTCCTTGAGGCTGCATTTCTGATTGAACCGCCTCCCGCATATCTCACAGCGGTACGGCTTCTCGCCGGTATGAATCCTTTTGTGCCTCTCGAGGTGCCCCGCACGCTCAAAACATTTGCCGCAGTACGGACAGATAAAGCCTTTTTTAAGCAATAACCTCTTCACCGTCCTCCTCCGTACTGTGTTGTATGCATTACGATACGGATTATAACTGAGTATCCCACGACCAAAGTGGCTCTGCTGAAATCCACCAGAGCTGCTGCAAGTCACGGCCAGCCCACTGTCCAAAGATTCAGGAAGACAAGACAGGGAGTTCTGTCCTAAATTTAAATCATCAGAGCTGTTGTGTCCAGTCTCATTTTGTGTCATTGATCTCCACTGTCCACCATCATACAGAGGCAGCTCTCCTCCCGCTTTGTCAGGCTGTCTACTGGCCTCTTGATGTTCCTCCTCCTCCACGGGTTCACACTTCACCTTCACTTCAGGTGCAGACAGGGTGCCGGGCCCTTCGTCGGCTTGCACGTTTTCAAGCGAGTTCCTCGCCTCACCAGCACCAGTCTGACTTTCTGTGGGAAGACAAACATTCATGTTACAATTGAATCAAACCATCAGTAACTTCATTCCAAAACAATTAGAAGCCAGAGGCAGTCATAATGTCCCCCAAGCTGAGGGTGACACATATGAAGTGACAGAAACAATCCAACAGCATACAGTAAGAGTTGTACATTTAATTCCTCCCCCAAGATGAGAGTCAAGAGAAACATTAGCTGAGTGCCCTTTTGTGTTCACACAAACCTTCCGAGCTGAATTTCGTGAAACTTAGTGGAGACGTGGAGCACTGGCAAAGGGAGAACCCCTTCAATTTTGGTCTGGATTGTTATTACTTTCTGTAAAGTTGCAAAACAGGGCATTGGTCTTGGCAGAAGATGGACTCTGCACGCACCATTTTAGTTTCACATTATCCCAGTTTTGAAATCAAGTCCTTTGTGAAACGTGCTAAACTGTTACATGACAACCTCTCCAAACACACGGCTGAATGTTTGCACTATGCGTGAGTGTCAAACCTCTCACAAAGCGCACAAATACATTTTGAGCCAGATGTCCTGCAGCTCTTTTCCAGATGAGGTCCCCAAATAAATAGCAGAGCTAAAAGTGTTCTTCAAAGTGGTCATTCACCCATTCAGACACATCTTTCAAACCATCACTCAATCCGATGGATGCATCGGGGGTAATTTGGGATTTAGTATCGTGCCCAAGGACACTTCAACATGTACACTGGAGGACCTGTGGATGTAACCACCCACCCTTCAATCAGTGGATGACCTGTTTTATCTCCCAAGCCATAAATCCATGAACTGTATATGTCACTAAATATGTGAATATACCTGTAAGAGCAACACTTTCTCCACACTTTCTCAAGCTAACATGCTTAAACTTATTAGATTACCACCCAGTGTCAGGTTTATACTACAGCCACCCTAACAATAATGGTAATTAACAAAAAAAAAAATGTTTTTTAAGTTTCTGTAATGGTCGCTATAATACAAAATTATATTTTTAATGCTAAACTATAATTATTGTTGTTATCCATGAATTTTCAAATTAAGTGTTTTACCAAAAGAAAAAAAAAAAGTAAAGCATTTATTTTGATTAAGATGCCAAGTGATTCTAAACTGTCCACAGGTGTGCATGTGAGTGTGAATGGTTGTCTGTGTCGGCTCTGCGACAGGCTGGCGACCTGTACAGGTGCACCCTGTCTCTCGCCCTATGATAGGTGGGATAGGTCCATTAAAATAATATGAACCTAGCTGCTCAGACTCGCTCAAAGACCCATCACAAAGTCAGGTGGATATCAAGAAAATAGATTTGTGTATTTTATCTCTGTCCTTAGAAAAGCTCCACATGATATCTGGACTAAAACCCATTAATAAAACAATGGAGATGAAGCTGTAACTTGTGCTAATAAGCCCATTTCATTATAGTTCTATTATTTCCTTTACAGTATGCAACTGAAAGCATGACAGTTTGTTAAAAAGCTAAAAATCTTAATGTTTACCAAAATTTACCCCTGCAAACAAAGTCTTAATCCTACCAAGGTTCTTTATTTCAACAAGAAAAGAAAACACATTAGCTGTACTGTTTTCACAACATTTGTAATGTCAGATGGATAATAAATGACTCTTCCATTAAAAAAAAAAAAAAAAAAGACATTTTCCTTTTTTGGGCCACATGTGCTGTAGCCAAAGGATAAATGATCCAACTGACCACGGGAAGGCTTTCCCACTGAACTACAGCGATAATAGGCAAAGTCTTGTGCTGGGTAATTTTTTCACAACCTGGCAACACAAATATTTGTTTTTAAACCATTTTTAACTTATGCACCAGTAAATTATTTGTCTACCCTTACAGAAACCCTTTGTAAAAGTTTGAAAACTGAGATTTGTGCATTTTCATCCCTAAGAAATCCCGTGTGTCCTGCCATCACTGGAACCGTAAGTTGCTACACCTCAGTAAGATGCGTGCCAGGTTAGCACGGCAGCTACAGTGTGTCTAGGTGTGGTTTAGCGGTGGTCCAGCTCACCGTCTCTCCCGTGGTGATCGGGTCTCAGGGTCACCGCCTGCTGCGCTGCTCTCAGCTCTCCGTGCAGAAGCTCGATGTTGCTCTTCAGCTTCTTGATCTCGTTTTCACGCTGGCACATTTCCAGCCGCAGCACCACCATGCCATCCTCCACAACTTTGGCGATTTCTGCCACGGCTGCTTTGGACAAGGCATCAATCACAGAGGCGATCTGAGAGCGCAGAGCAACGCTGCTCAGCATTATCGTGAACCGACCGAGTGACGGAGGGCTGAACTTTAAAGGCAGAGCAGTAGCTCGGTGGGTCCCGCGTCAGGGTGGTAACTTTACCCCTCCGTTTAAGCGAAACAGGCCGTTGCGGGAGCCGCTGGCCGTTTACAGCCTGCAGGCATTTGGTTAGCCTGATGTTGGTTTTTAATGAGTACAAAGAGATAAACACTTTCTCGTTTTACGGAAGTGATGACACAAATACCGTAAAAATACGGAGAAGAGCGCAACGCATATTGCCACCGCACTTCCGAGGCTGTTGAGCCCTGGCTTTTTTGGGTTTTTTTTTTCTTGCTTTTTGCCCTTTATTCAACATGTGAACTGGTTTGTATCAGAAACCAAGAAAAATACTCCACATACTGACACACACTGTATTTGTGTATATCACACATAATTATTATATAATTTGACAATTGTTTTTTTTTTCTCCTTTCTTTTTAAAAGTAATTTTTCACCCAACAAAATATAAACCTGACACTTTATTACGTACAGTGATGGTATAGTTACCTTGAAAAAGTAGTCCGACTACTGATTACCGATTACTCCTTTAAAAAGTAACTTAGTTACTTTACTGATTACTTAATTTTAGAAGTAACTAAGTTAGATTAC